>LZPO01044977.1:44775-55840 GCA_001675575.1 Neotoma lepida | reverse complement strand
GTGGTTTACCTCTCTTCCATCTTGCACCTTCTGTTTCTTCTCCATGTCTCCTGGTGTCTCCCTTGAGTGCCTAGATTCCTCCTCCTCCTTCCGCTCTGTGCCCTAAAATTCTGCCTTTCCTTCTGCCTAGCTATTGGCTGTTCAGCTTTTTATTACACCAACCATAGCCATATACCTTCACACAGTGTACAAATATCCCACAACACACTAACATTAAAGTTTAGTGGTGGTTGTAGCAAGAACACTATTATAACTACCATACAGGTGGAATGCTACATACACTGTGATTGCTATCCCAAAAGTCTCTCTGTGTGTCGCTTCTGTGCCAATTATCAAGTGACGGCTTCTCAACTCTAAACTCATCTTTTTTTTTCTGAGATCCTTTTTCCTCCCAAGGAAGATTTGTCATTCTGTTCTTAGCAGCAGTCATGTTAGAGGGCGATGTGCAGGATAGACAACAATAGGATTGTGCAAGAGTTAGAGGCTTCCCCCCAGACTCATCATTCTGCCTTTAACCCCTTGCTTTCTTATAAGCTTTGTAAAAATAGATCAGCTTACTCCTGTAGTCTGGTTGTGGTAATACTCAGCCATGCTCCTGGTGCCTATCACTTTGTTGGTTAGTGTAATAATGTTTATCTCCTCTACTATACTAGTTAGTGTACACAACCATCTGAGACTGGGCCCATGACAGGAAACAGAAATTATCAAAGGTGACAGAGTAGAAAAGGCATCAGAAAAATGAGACATAAATAAGATTAGTAAATCAAGACTTATGTAATCTGAACCCCAAGGCATAAAAGCCTAAGAAAACAGAATTAATAGAAAAATATTGGAACTCCAGAGAGGAAATAAAATGCTTCCTCAGTTCTGACTTAATCAGCCTAAGGGTTTTATAGTTGTGATTTGTGTCTCTATTTCTTTCTCTGGAAAACTTTTTAAATATTTAAAGGCTTTACAACTTTCTCCTTTAAGCAGAAACTTCATGAGAGAGAAGGCAAAGGCTTGGTCTTTCAATGATTACAGGTTGTGGTTTGTGATCCACATTCTTAGGATGAAACTAACAATATTTTCCTTGGGGTGAGGGTGTTGTGTAACCTGTCATAAATCTGAGGTCACTCACTAATGAACTATGTGCTCTGCTCTCAGTTATCTGTGCTTCAGCATCCTTCAGAAAAAAGACTCATCAATATTACTCACTGTCAAGTTTAATGTGTTGACCATTAAGGATGAAATTATGAATGTATTTTAAATCTAACTCAGTAAGTCCAGTTGGACACATTTCTCAAAGCACCTGCACCTAATTAACAGGTAGATAATCAAGCTTCCTTCTATCCTAGGATTCCAGAAGATTTAAAGGTTTGCTATTTTGGCTACATCTCTTAAGGAAAATGTGAAATAGTGAGTGAAGTTAAGAGTGAGANTAATTCCCACAAGTTGGGGTAATTTATCATCTTGGGAAACATTTGACAGTGGCTAGTGGCCATTTTTGTTATAANACAGGAGGAGGTAACTGTATTAATTAGTAGATGCCAGAAATGTTAGAAATAATGAAAAGAGCATCATCTATACNTCTCCTAAATTATCTAACCTAACATATCTATGTTGNAAAGGTTTACACTCATTATCTGGATGATGGTTAAAAAAGACTAACAAGGTACAAAATAACAGGAATACAGGATAAAGTTAGGCTGTGAAATGATTTATTTTATTGGCCATCATGCTGGCTGGCTATGTGTTTAAAGCAAAGCCTATAGCTAAAATTACCAGAAGATATTTTGACTTAAATCAGAAGGATATCCTAGTCCTAACTAGCAACAGGCTTGATCTAGTTAAACATACATGCAAAATTGAAAATAAGAATTATAAATGCCAACTATACAATGTACATAGCACATGTCTATCAGGTCTAGCCAGCTCTTGATCCATTGGCCAAAAGAAGGTCAGAAAGCCTCAAAATGTAGCCTTCAATATACTTTGAGGGTGATGGCTTGGAAATTCTGTTTCCTTTTGCTACTTGTAAAATAAAAAAGGGAGCATAAGTATTTTCACACAGAGAATCATTTCATATAGAAAAGTATGTAACTTGAGTTATATNAATAACCCCCTTGCTCTGTAGCTCCAAATTCAGTGAACATTTGTATTAGTTTAGTGTGAAATGGCATTCTCTCAGCATTATGGTGCTATTTTGCTTTTTAGTAGTATTCAGGATGGCCACTTATCATTTGTAAGATGAATATTGACAATTATTCTGTGGCTAAATATTACTTTAAATGTTTTATTTTATATAAATAGGTACTCATACAAAAAAGATTGGAAAAGAAAATAATGAAGACTCACATGACCTAACATTTCTTTCATATGTGGACCAATTTCACGCCTGGAATGCTGGAATCTCAATAATTCTGTTCAGTGATGAAACTACTATGTCCTTGAATGTCTCTGAATTTCATGATTTTTTTTAAGTGTGCAAAACCCTAGGTCAATCTGTGTTTAGAATATCGCTTTAAAGTTATCTGATATTTAAGAACATTTCTGGCTGTATCATGTAACACAAATTGCTAAATGTTTTTTTAAATAAAAAAATCCTGGTGCCAGATATTGGGGTAAATGCTGAAAGATCAGAGAGACAAAGGAACAAGCCACTGCCGCATCTTACCTCTAGGACTCCTCAGCCTGAAAAGCCTCAGTTCCTGTCTCCTCACACTTTGTATACCTTTCTCCGCCCAGCCATCACTTCCTGTCTCAACCTTCCTAATGCTGGGATTCAAGGCATGTGACTTCCAAATACTGGTATTAAAGGTGTGTGCCACCACTGCCTGGCTCNATTTCTCTCCTAGACTGAGTCAATCTCATGTAGTCCAGGGTGTCTTTGAACACACAGAGATCCAGACAGATCTCTGCCTCTCAAGTGCTGGGATTAAAAGGTGTGTGCCACCACTGCCTGGCCTCTATGTTTAATCTAGTGGCTTGTTCTGTTCTCTGATCTTCAGGCAAATTTCATTAGGGTACACAATATATCACCACAATATCATATCACTAGAGCCCAAGGTCCAAAATATTTCCTTTTATATATATACATATATATATATATATATACAGTTTTTATGTGTGTATATATACATATATTATATATTATTATATAATATATATATATTATATATATAATGTTTGTATGTATATGAGTGTTGTGCCTGAGTGTATATATGTGCACTACATGAATGCCTGGGGTCCTTCAGAGATCAGAAGTAGATAGATTACTTGGAACTCTGGTAATGGCTGATTGTTAACAACAATGTGTGTATTGGAACCCTGCCAGAGTAGCAAGTGCTCTTAACCACTGAGCCATCTCTTCATCTCCCAAAAGAACAGAGCTAAGGTAGCTGCTCAAATGAACTTTTAAGATTTATTTTTTACTGCTTTTAAGTTAAACACACACACACACACCTATAGGCATGCAGGTACCCCAGAATGTCAGCATTGGAGGCTTAGTATACCCTGGAGTTGGAGTTATAAGCAACAGTGAGTTACTGACACAGGTGCTGGACACAAGAGCAAAAGTAGTCCTCTGCAAGGGCAGTATTCACTCTTAACCACTGAGCCATCTCTCCAGCCCAAAGTATATTTTATTTGCACAGGGGATGTTAGGGTTGTCTAGACTACCTTTTTGATTTCTTATGTTTTCAATTAAAGAGAAGAAAAATATACAGATTTCATTTCAAAATTTCACAGGGAACTCATGCAAAGATGAAANAAAAAGGGCTTATTAAATGGATGTTAAAGTGTCACAGCTGAGTCCCCAGACCTGAGCTCACACATTTGTTTGTTTCTCTGCTCTGACCAGACAGACAAAGTGTTAGAGAAAAGGCTCACATAGATACACTCATGGTTATATAACCCTTCAAGAAATGAAATAAAAATACTCTTCTTCCTTCAGATAAACATTTTTGGTTTGACATAGCGATTTCTAAGCACACATTGGTCCCCACACATGTTGTTTTACAATGTAAGAACCTTCTATTGGGTCTCCTTTAGCCAGAAAGTTTCCCCACCAAAGTTCATAATAATTTTGTAGCACACAATATTATTACATAAATGTTTTCTAGGCCAAATATCTAAATATGTTTTCATTAATTATGATGTTGAGCTTTCTATGAGATAAGCATTCTACATACATTATTTCATCTATTCTCATAAACACTTAAAAACCTATCACATAGGAGTTATTATATTGCTATCATAGTTAAAGAAAACAGAGTACAGAATTAAAAAAAAAAACTACTTGCTTACCAGTGAACAGCCAAGTGACAGATTTAGATATAAAACTGGATCTACTTGTCTCCTGAATCATACAGAGCCTGTGCTCTTAACTGCCTCTCAAGCAAGAAGTATGGGCAAAAATGCCAGCACAGAAAAACAATATGAATGATATCTGAGATCCAATTAATTTGATAGAGCAATAACATTGGTGTATCTATTAATTGTCAAAGTCAGAGAATCTATAGTAATTGTCATGTGGAATTCTTAAGAAGGAATGTCAATATATTGATATAAAGTTAAGTCCTTTTCAGAGTAATAATTTCAAATTCATAATCATGTTCTCCAGCCCCTGTAAAGTTGTTAGAACAACTTTAATCTANACTAGTCACCTCTAGAGTAGAGGATGCACTCTATGATCCCNGGTAGGTGTGTGTACCCATGGTTATTACCACACCATATAAGTACTATGTTTTCATTAAACACATACCAACAATAGTTTAATTTCTAAATTAAGCATGAAATTAGCATTATAACTAATAGTAAGATAGATCAATTATAACAGTATGTAGCATGAAATCCTGGGTGAATATATTCCCTCTCTCAACATATGTCATTTTACTGTACTTCCTTTTCTAGGGATGTTGAGATGATTCGATGTCTGTATGAGGAGATGAAATTGAGTGAATTATGCAGACATTGTGACACAGCTTTAGGCTACATAAAGGCTGAATGAATGCAAGCTCTGTGGTGTTGTAGAAGGCAATCTGAAACCTGGCATGACCATTGAGTGACTATCAGATGAGTAGCTTATACACTTTGAATACTCTGAGCTTTATGGGTAGACCGCAGCTATGGGATTCAAGGTTTTATAACATTACTTAAAGTGCTATGCAATTTAAATCTTATAAATTCATTATTTGTAGTCAGTATTTTCTGACTATAGTTGTTCACTGCAAAGCTATAAAAAAGAAATCTCTCTCTCTCTTTCTCTCTCTCTCTCTCTCTCACACACACACACACACACATGGACTACTTTATCTGTAAAGTTTCATATTGCATGCTACTTTCATAGAAAATAGACATGGAGAAAACTAAATATATACCTCAAAATAAACCATAGAGATATAGCTGTCTGGGGATTTTTTTAAAGACTTTTTATGTCTCTGGATATTTGGCCTGCATGTATACATGTGTACCACTTGCATGCAGTACCTGAGTAGGCTAGAGAAGATATTGGATCCCCAAGAGCTGAACACAGATAATTGTGAGTTGCCACTTGGGAGCTGGAAATTGAACCCAGGTCTTCAGCAAGAGTAGACAGAGCTTTTCAATGTGGAACCATCTCTCCAACCTCCACTATCTGAGTTCTTAAAAGGGTGTCAAAAGCATACATTGGAGAAGCCAGTCCCTCCAAGGAAAACTTGATAATCATGTGCAGAAGTAAAAAAAAGATGCCTCTTTCTCTTCCTGTACAAAAATCCTTTCAATATGGATCAACAATCTTAATTTGAAGCATGGAACTTTGAAACTGAGGGGAAAAAAGTTGAGATTCTTTACTAGATAAAGGAAATAAGAGTCACAATTGACAAATGACATTGAATTAAATTCAAAAGCTTCCACAGAACAGAGGAAACAGCAGAGTAATCAGCCAGGCTTCAGAAGGGAAGAATGTATTTCCTGCTATATATCTAACAGGCCATTGATAAAAAGACAATATAAGGGATTCAACAATCTAAGATCAAAGTTTTCACACACAAAAAAAATCCAATCAATAAATTAACTGCACAGACAGTTCTCCAAAGAAGAAATACAAATGGCCAATATACAAATGAAAAATTTCTCAACCTCCTTAGCCACAGAGGAACAGCAATCCACTACCCTGAGATTCTCTCTTACCCCAGTCAAAATGGGTATCATCAAGTAAAAAATTGACAGTACGTGCCTGTGAGGATTCAGCCCTNCACAGTGTTGGTATGAAGGTAAATTAGTTAAGGCACTTGGGAAATCAATATAGATATGTTCCTTATTAAATAAACAAATACACAAATAAAACATAGATGATTTCCCATGAATCCTCCATCCCTACACCCTGAGAAATCATCACCGGCATGCTCACATAGATCACTTTCACTGTTTAGATTTTGAAGTTATGTTTCAATGCAGAGTATATGATTTTATTTCTCTCTACTCGAGAGAATATTTTTTCACTAAANTGTCATCAAAGTTCATATATTATTGCTGTAATTTTCATTTTTCCTATCACATTATATGAATAGAATGTGTTCAACTCTTCTGTTGTTAAACAGTGTTTTAACAGTGTTTTTTTTTAAATAGGGTTTTTTAATAGTGTATTGCTCTCATGAACAGCATGGCTAGAGTGTACATACCATCAGCTGCATATAGTAAGTTTCTTTTTTATTTTTTCTTTATTAAAAATTTTTTTATTCATTTTATATACCAACCACAGATCCCTCTCTCATCCCTCTTCCTGCTACCAACCTTCCCCCCCNAAAAAAACCCACCCCCATTCCCTCTTACAAGAAGGTAAGGCCTACCATGGGAAGTCAGCAAACCTGGTACATTCAGTTGTGGCAGATTCAAGCCCCTACCTCCTGCATCAAGACTGTGTAAGGTATCCCACCATAGGTAATGGGCTCCAAAAAGCCAGTTCATGCACCAGGGATAGATTCTGATCCCACTGCCAGGGGCCCCTTAAACAGATCAAGCTATATAACTATCTTGCTTGTGCAGAGGCCCTAGTCCAGTCCCCTGCAGGTTCCACAGCTGTTGGTCTAAAGTTCATGAGTTCCCACTAGCTTGGTTTGGTTGTCTCTGTAGATTTCCCCCATCATGATCTTGATGCCCCTAGCTCATAGAATCCCTCTTCCCTCTCTTATACTGGATTTTGGAGCTCTGCCTGCTGCTTGGCTATGGATCTCTGCATCTGCTTCCATCAGTTAGTGGATGGAGGCTCTATGATGACAGGGTATTCACTGATCTGATTAGGGAGCAAGGGGAACACTCCTCCATTGTTGGTGGGAGTGCAAACTTATACAACCACTTTGGAAATCAGTATGGTGTTTTCTAAGAAAATTGGGAATCAATCTTGCTCAAAACCCATTGATACCACTCTTGGGCATATACCCAAGGAATACTCAATCATACCACAAGGACACATGCTCAGCTATGTTTCTAGCAACATTATCTGTAATAGCCAGAGCATGGAAACAACCTAGATACCCCTCAACCAAAGAATGGATAAAGAAAATGTGCATATACACAATGGAGTATTGCTCAGCAGTAAAAAACAATGACATCATGAAATTTGCAGGCAAATGGATGGAACTAGAAAATGCCATCCTGAGTGAGGTAACCCAGACTCAAAAGACAAACATGGTATGTAGTCACTCATAAGTGGATACTAGATGTGAAGAAAAGGATAACCAGACTAAAACCTANAGCTCCAGAGAAGCTAGCTAACAAGGAGGACCCTAAGAAGTATGCAAAGATCACCCTGGTAAAGGGAAATAGATAAGATATCCTGAGAAAACTGGGGGTAGGGGGTGCAATAGAGAGTAAGGGATGAGGGATGAGAACATAGGGAAACTGGATGGTTGAGCTGGAACAGGGACAGAGTGGTAGAGCAATGAAAGAGATATCTTAATAGAGGGAGACATCATGGGGATAGGGAGAAACAGGGTGCTAGGGAAGTTCCCAGGAATCCACAAGGATTACCCCAACTTACACTACTATCAATAGTGGAGAGGGTGCCTGAGCTGCCCTACCCTGGTAATAATAAGTTTCTTTTAGCTTTGTAAGTTGGGTTAAGGTTTTTGGTTGAGAGTCTACATTTTTGATATCCTAACATATAAACTTACAGAAAGAGTTTTATTGTTCTAAACTTCACCAAAGAGCTTATAGTAGATACATGGTCTGTGTAAACTACAACACTGCACTTGCCCAAACGCTGAATTTTGTTCCTCAAATAATGATATTAAAACAGTGTAAGACAGTGGGCTTAATCTGTGCCTGCACGTAAATGAAGTCAAACATCTTCAGATACATTTCCCAGCCACATGCCTCTTCCACCAATGTGAAATGTCTGTCCATTCCCCTTCCACAGTTTTCTCTGTGATATTTTCTCTTTCTTTTTTTTTTTCTGTTTTCTTTTTGATGCTGTCCCTGTTGATTTCCACTTCTGTAGTTAACATATTCCCACTTGTAATATGTGTTTTCATTTAGCATTTTTTGGTGAACTCAAAATCTGAACTTTAACATTGTCAAATATTGTCGGAATTTTTATTTTGCCTAAAATAGGTCTGTTAATGTGTTCTATTAAGATGTTTAAAGTTTTCAGTTCAAAATGCCTCAATGTNTGTACAGATTATTTTATGTTTCTGCAGGGAGCTATTCATCCACTTCCATTTGTTGAATCTTCCTACCTTTACCTCTTGAAAAGAAAGTTGTATAAAATTTTCTTGTGTGTGGTGTATGTAGTGCAGGCACATGAGTTTTGGGAGTGTCATGCCCATTTATGTGTATACTCACTCTCTATTGTGTTGAGACAGAAACTCTCAATCAAAAGTTTGACTTTTCAGCTAGACTATCTCATGAGGAGCTTTCAGCACCCACTTGTATCTGTCCACAAATTNTACTACTTACAGAAACCACACAGCCATGCCAACCTTTATTTTTACATGGATACTGGGAATGCAAACTTCGGTCTTCATGCTTTCAGAACAAACACTCTTACTCACTGAGGCATCTCCCCAGCCCAGATATCCCTAAAAGTCCATGAATAGATGTGCCCTCTTTCTCATTCACATTTGGTTGCCAAGTTTTTATTCCTATACCAGTCACCATAATCATTATCATAAACTTTACAGTTAAGTTCTAATAATCTGAAGAATAAATATAAAGTAATTACTTATATAATGAAATATTAAACAGTGGGATATATAAATTGTAGGTACATAGATAAAACATGTATAAACCTTAACAATACAGTTGCTGTGCAATAATCCTTATGTACATTGTGAATATGTATTACTCCCATTGCTTAATAAAAAGCTGAAGGCAGGAAGTACAGGCAGGGCAGCCAGATGCAGAGGACTCTGGGAAGAGGAAGGACCAAGTAAGGAGAGATGCCAACTAGGCTCCGAGGAAGCAGGACATATAGCAAAATGAGGTAACAAGCCATGTGGTGAGGCATAGATGAGAAATATGAGTTAATTTCAGTATAAGAATTAGCTACAAACAAGCCTGAGCTATCAGCCAAGCATTTATAAGTAATATTAAGTAGGCCTCTATGTTGGTAATTTGGAAGTGGCTGCTGGGATGGGAAAACTCTGCCTACATGTAGTAGTTTAAAAGATCCCGAATTATCAAATGTAGAATTATACATTTTACNATAAAAAGAAAATAACTAAAGGATAAACTTTTTTGACACCTATCACANTTTTTTAAAGTTATATAAAAGTTAAATGTATAAAACTTTTCCCCTCAGATTTATGATTTTTAATTTTCAAACAAACATAATTCACTATATTTAAAGATTTTAAAAGAGAAAAATAATAGGGTCATTTAAAATAACTGGAAGGAAAATATTTGATAAAAATCCAACCTTAATGAATAAGGCAAAAAAATCTTTCTATAGCAGGAAAAAAATCATATCATTAATCTAATAAAAATATTGAAAACAAAAAGGAGAAAGTTGTTATGCTCCATTCATCTCCTGCCACTCACCCACTCCAGGTGCAAAGCATAGAATCATGGGTAAAGAAGCAAGGTTAGAGAGGGCTGAACTGACCCAGGGAACAGAGTGAAAGATAGTATGGCCTCCAGTGGGAAGTATGCAAATAGACAAAGCTGAATTATTCAACAAGGAGAGGAATTTGCTCTCTATTCCTAACAAATGAGTTATAGGAAGCTGTAGGTCATTTGGGAGGGACATGTTAAAGGCCGTATATACTGAGAAAAGACATCACATGACCTGCAACTACAGAGAGAACTGAAGCCAAGATGAACACACCATCTCAGGATCCTGACATGTCCAAGCAAAGGACAAGCCTGCTGTTTGACACTGAAGGGAGACTGCTAAGTTGCTAGGCTACAATTAAGCAAATGGTTGTAGATTTATCATAATGTGCATCCAGGAGATTTGAGCTCCACCAATGGGGAGTGTGAACAAACCAAACCATTCTGTCAGGATGAGCCTTAACTTATTAACTTAAATCTTAGCTTCTTTGTGTTTTTCTACGTGGTTCTGAGCTCTCATAACAAACCCTGCTCTCTTGCAAAGATGGGTGCTGATGGGGCCTTTGTTGAACTTTATCTATAAGAATCTTAAAAAGACACACGTGCTCAGAATGCAGTGAAGGACAGAGCTGCACACTGTGAACACTAGGGACCAAAGAGACCATCTAAGTAGTAAATGAAGGAGAGATTGACATCCAGCTATGTCTGCCTCAGTGTCTCCTCCTTCCCAAATATAGACAATGACCCATTTGTCATTTGTGCTGTCCCATACATAGTTTTATTTTCATCATTTGTAATTGTGGTCTGCAACCTCTATTTCATTTTCCATGTATTTAATGTATTTTTACTTAATATTATATGTTCATAGCAGCATTATTCATAATAGCCAGAACCTGGAAACAACCTAGATGCCCCTCTACGGAAGAATGGATTAAGAAAATGTAGTACATACACACAATGGAGTACTACTCAGCAGAGAAAAACAATGACATCATGAAATTTGCAGGCAAATGGATGGAACTAGAAAATATCATCCTGAGTGAGGTAACCC
>LZPO01044977.1:27097-38215 GCA_001675575.1 Neotoma lepida | reverse complement strand
AAACAAAACAAAAACAGAAATAGCACTGAACCACACCACTACCTAGGAGACAATTGCACTTTTAATTTTTCTCTTTTAAGACAATTTCACCTGCACATCTGTCTGATGATACACGTTTGAGTACAAACAGCAATTTTGAAGCTGTTGCTGTGGAAGCTCTGATCTGAGGCAATTTATTTTAATGTCAATTAACTCCCGAATTTTCTATTATCTCTTATTCTTATCATCTTTCTCTTATCTTTAATTTTTCTCCTAGAGTACTTTGAAATTGCCAAGACGTAGAAACAGGGAGGGTGAGGGTTGAGCCTCATTTCACTTCTGGCCTATATCGGAGAAACAAGGCATTGTTTCAAGGAAAGCAGAGAGAAGATGTGCTGAGCTGCTCTGTGAGCCAATTCCCTCCCACTCTGTCTCTCTCCCCACTCATTCCCTGATTTTGTCCCCCAATATACATCAGTAGATGCATTGCATTTGCTATTCACTTCTTCTGGTAAACTGACTTTTCTGGAGTATATGTAACTTGTTAGCATTGTAAGTAGCCAATTCTAATTCAACAGGAGGCTTCATTACACATTTAATTATAATAATTAAATGCATACTGTCCCAATTAAAATATTATTCTTTAAAAGTTCCTTTAGATAGCAACCATATAGTTCTCTAAATGATTATAAATTATTTCTAAATTAATATGATATGTATAAACAAAAAAGTGGATGTGCTCTTTCAATAATTATACTAATGAACAAAGCAGTCCTACCCTCTCAAACACCCACACATTCAGCAAATAACCATTGTGTGAAGGGTTGTGTGTTAATTAAGGAATTAGAGCACGTTAAACATGGTGCTTTATGAACATATGTTTCAATTTCTCCTCTTCTCCTTTCACCACACTAATGTAATAAGAAGAAGCAGTTGCAGAAAAGGCTAAATCTAATAAACCAAAGGCAAATTAGGCATATTAATCCACTCTATTTCTAATTTTAAATATACATACATCACCTTTTATTTTAAAATATTACTTAAATGCTTGTTCATTCTCTTAACCTTGACCTTCCCTTTTCAGAGTTGAAAATCAGGGCCAGTCACTGTGACTCTGTGATTGCTGTTCAGAAATTTGTAGTGGATGAAAGCATTTGACCTACATTTTATTTTCAGCCCTTCCTTCTGTAACCTGAAAGGAAAAATATATGTATCAGAGTTCACAGTGAGAGCAATCATCTCTCCTGCACAGCCTACACCTTTCCTCAGAGTTCTGCAATCAACTGTGATAGCATTTGAGGACACTAATCAGTCAAACCCCGAAATTATTGATCCCAGAGAAACTGTATGAAAGACTTCCTTTCCTTTTGTTCCTACTTGTGGGTAGTTTCAAATAGAAAATTTGGCAACACCAATGAGTCAAAACTCATAAATAAATGTGTAAAATCTGATTCATAATCAAGTACAAGGAATGGCGGGATTCATTTGCTNTTATTAGCATTTAATCTGGATTTGAGAGAGGACTTCCTTCAAGGCAACCTGCGCACAACTACACTGAACCAAGGAGAAATTAGTGGTGGTAATGTTTTGGATCCAAACTCTCCACAGTTCTCATTAGTTCTCCACTTTGATATACTAGTTTGAGAATTAAGAAGACCAGCCTTTAGATCTAGAGATGTACCAGGGATTTGTGTTTAATCACCTACACGGGAACTGTGTATACAGATCAGTGCAACCTCAGAGAACCCAGATAATGAGGTTTTTATACCCTTTCCATATAAATCTCCTAGCAAGAGAGTCCCAGGGCGCCATTTACACTCTCTTGCATCCTAAAAGCCCAGTTTAATATCAAACATCACAGCCCTATGAGCAGCTAATAATGTGTTATTACCATGATTTATTTATCTGTGTATCCCAAACTCCTAACTTAATGCCTATCCCATACATAGTAGTGATGGTTAAGTTAGAAGAGAATTGAACAAACTGGGGCTGTATTCATTCATGAGGGATTAAAACTCACAACCATTTCTGTTTTGCAAAATGGTATCCAATCAATAAAATTGCAATTAAAAGCTGTAAATTATAAATAGTTAACTGGAAAATCCTCCCTAGGGGGAAATTAGGTTATATTTTTTTTCAGATAACTTACCTTCAAAATTGTTTGCATTTTCTCTTTCTATAAGTAAATACTAAATTTTTTTTCTTTCTGAGCCTCAACATAAGGCCAGATACACTGAGTCCAAAGGAAGAGAAAGTGGAGAAAAGTCTTAAAGTCACTGGCACAGGAAAAAAAAAAATCTTTGTGAACCGAAAACCAAGAGCACAGGCACTAAGATCAACAATTAATAAATGAGACCTCATGAAACTGAAAGCTTCTTTATGGCAAAGGACACCATCATACAGAAAAAGCAGCAGACTGCAGAATGGGAAAAGATTTTTACCAACCGCATATCTGATAGAGTGCTAATATTCAAAATATATAAAGAACTCGGGAAAATAGATACCAAAAGAAGAAAAAAAAACAATCCAATTAAAAATGAGATACATGTCAGACAGTGGTGGCTCATGCTTTTATTCCCCGCACTTGGGAAGCAGAGGCTGGAGTATCTCTGTGAGTCAGAGGCCAGCCTTGTACACGAAGTGAATTCCAGGACAACCAGGACTGTAACAGAGAGACCCTTTCTTGAAAAACAAAAATAAAACCAACCAACAATCCAACAAACAAAATCGGGTACAGACATACAGAATTCTCAAAAGAGGGAGCACAAGTGGCTGAGAAACACTTAGGAAAATGTTCAACATCTTTAGTCATCAGGAAAATCCAAATTAAAACTACTTTGAGATTTTATCTTACACCAGTCAGAATGGCTGAGATCAATAACACAATAACAGCTCATGCTGGCAAGGTTGTGGAATATGAGGAATATTCACACATTGCTGATAGGAGTACAGACTTGTACAGCCACTCTGGCAATTAATATAGTGGTTTCTCAGAAAATTGGGAATAGATCTACCTCAAGATCCAGCTATACCACTCTAGGGCATATACCTAAAGGACACTCCATCCTACCACAAGGACACTTGATCAGGTATGTTCATAGCAGCTTTAATCTTAACAGGAAAAAATTGGACTAGATGTCTATCAATGAATGAATGGATAAAGAAAAGGTGGTACATTCACACAATGACTATTAATCAGCCATTAAAAAATAAGATAATGAAATTCACAGGTAAATGGATGAAAGTAGAAAGAATTCATCCTGGGTGAAATAATCCAGACCCAGAAAGACAAATATGATATGTGGAAGTTAGCTGCTAAGTTTTCAGTAAGCAGGCTACAACCCATGTAACCACAGATGTATAGAATAAGGGGCTAGGGTGATGAATTGGGTCTCACTTGAAAGCAGATATGAAATAGATAATATGGAAGGACAGGGAGCATAGGACTGGAAAGGGAGAAGTGAGTGGGCAGGGGCAGAAAAGAGGGTGACAAGAGGAAATACTGAGCTAATGGCCAAACAGTTATAATTAATATAAGCCTCTGAGTAATTATTTTATAAGTGGGTGTGGGACTGTGGGAGTAGGGTGGGTAGGACAAAANATTCTCCTACAAGGGACAGCTAAAACTAAAGGCCAATAGAAGAGTGACAGGGAAACCTAATACACAGAAGCTTCCAAAAAATAGATATACATGAAGGTGATAAATGGAACCACCAAATAATAGTGTAGACAGAGCCACAGCTGGTCATTTCCCATCACTAAATGAAGCCTCTTGTTCCTGGAGTAGGCTACATCTAATAGAGTTTTTATGCAAAAGGACCCTATCAACCCCGCCCCCCAAATCAAGGCTATTGGTTGCTCTCCAAAGACTGATAATAAGTCCCTATTGCTGAAGATAATACCTATACAACTCATTGAACTTGGAAAATTTGAGCTGGTGCCAACCAAGAGCTTTCACCCCTACTGAAAGTATTCATGATACTAGGAGATACTCTCCATGCTACCAAAGGAGAAAGGTAAGCAACTCAACTACAAAACCTTCAATCTCCAAAAGTGACCTACTTACAAGATATGCTTGTGCAATAGTGGCACAAAGCTTAGGGGAGTAACAAATCAATATCCGATTTAATTTAAGGCCCGTTCCATGAGATGGAACCCTTACCTGACACTGCTCACGTGGCCAGGAAACTAGGGGAAAAGCAAATACAATTGTTTTTCTAAAGGAACACAGCAAAAAATTGACTTTTCATCACATTCTGCTACATTCATAGACCAGTTCCTTGCTCAGCCTTCATCAGAGAAGCTTCTTTCTGCCATAGATGAGAACATACACAGATATCCACAGTTAGACTATGTGAAGAGTGTGGGAGACCTTGGAACACTCAATCCTAAATGGGATGTTTTTATCAAATTCTGCCCTCAGGGATCAGGGAAACCTGCCAAAGATAAGGTGGAAAGATTTTAAGAGTCAGAGGGGATGGAGAACACTAAGGAAACAAGGCCTTCTTAACACAGCAGGACTTATGTACTTGTGAAATCACAGAGACTGTGACAATATGAACAAAGTCTAAACAGATCTGGGCAAGATGGAGTTAAGGCATTGAGAGGAGTGGACATAAGTACCCATCCCTAACCCAGAAGAGATCTCCATTTGATAAGTGCTCTGAAATGAAGAATTAGCTTTTCCAACAGAGTCTGACTCTACCAGAAGAGTCTGATAGATTAGACTTAGAGGTTTCTAACTTATAATAAGAAGCACTCTTAAGACAAAGGCCCAGGACCAGCAGTAGATGGCCAACACTAAAGGAACTCAATGTTTTAGAAGTTATTTGTTTCATAATGGTTTGTTGGTTTTTTTTTTTTTAACCTTATAGGTCCTTTGTATATATGCTATGGTTTCTGCTTTTGTGTTTTTATGGGATTTCTATGTGTGCAATTGTGTGTCTCTGCATCTGTGTTTCTTGAAGTTTTTCTTTTATTCTTTTTTGTTTGTTGGTTGGCTCTGTTCTATTCTAGTTTGTTTGTTTTCATTTTATCTTATTTTACTATTGAAAATCTTGTATGCCTGTATGTATTCTAATGAGAAAGGTAAATGAAAGGTGTGGATTTGGGTGGTTGGGGAAGTGGGTAGGATCAAGGAGGAGTTGGGAGAGGGGTAACCGTAATCAGAATATATTATATGACAATTAATCTAATCTGTGTTCAATAAAAAAAGAAAGAAAGACATATGTTGTCTGGGGCTGGAGAGATGACTCAGTGGTTAGTGGTTAGGAGTGCTTGCTGTTTCTCCAGAAGACCCAGGTTCCATTCACAGTACCCAAATACTGTAACCCCAGTACCAGGGGATCCAACACTCTTCTGGACTCTATGTGCATTGTATGCATGTGTCTTGTAAACATACATGCAGGCAAAACATTCATACACATAAAGTAATAAATTATTATTTTTAATAGGAAAAATAAAAAAAATTAAAATTAAAATTTTGTTTTCTGTAAGTAAATATCAAAGAAGTTGGCTTCATTGTAATAAATACAAATAGATTGTAATAAATGCAACATGCTTAGCTCAAAGTGGAAGACAGAAAAACTTTTAAGAAGTATTTTATACATTTAAGTGGATTATTTTGTTCCATTTGAGAGTCAATAACAGGATACATGTGATCTTATGGAGGAAATAAAAAGGGGAAATGCTTTAGGAAAGGAATGGAGAATACAGAAAAAGAGGGAGGAGGCTAAAATAACAAGAATGTCTGGAAAAGCCACAAGGAATCATATTTATCTTCAAAAAATCCTATAACACACATAGTTCCATGTATGAAAATATGTAAAGAGTCTTAATGAACATTTTTCATCTGAGCTGGTAGTGCTTCCTTCAAGAGCCAAAGACAACTGTTGTTCAAATCTTAGATGGTCTTTTAATAAGAAACCCAGAGCCAGGTATCAGGGTGAAAGCTGGAAGATCAGAGAAGCAGAAGAGCCAGCCGCTAGCTCTTATCTCTATGATATCCTCAGCTTCACAAGAGTGAGTTCCTGTTTCCTCACACCTTATATACTTTTCTCTGCCCTGCCATATTACTTCCTGGGATTAAAGGCATGTGTGCTTCCCAAGTAAAACCATGAGATCTCAAGTGATGGGATTAAAGGTGTGTGCCACCACTGCCTGACCTCTGTGTCTAATTGAGTGACTAGCTCTGTCCTCTGATCCTCAGACAAGTTTATTAGGGTATACAATAAATCACCACGCACAACAAAACCCCAACACGAGACATGAGACATAATCTTTAGAGTTGTTGGCCAGGGCTGTCCAATAGACTCTCAAAACATACAGCTTTTAGTTGTTGACCTTGGTTGATCTCCAGAGGTCGAAGGTAAATCCCTATTGCTTAAGACACCACACACTTCAGAAACACAGCCCAGTGACTCCTGAGCGGGAACTGCCTTGAATGCCTACTTCTTCCTCCAGGATTCATTATCATGGAACCAGAAGGCACCATGAAAGCTTCCAAAGGAGGAATGTAACCAACACTCCTACCTAGCCAGGATGCCTATAAGCTACTTTTAGGGGAAGAACATAAGAGCATCCTTAAAAGATAGTGTCAGGGAACAGAGAGTGGTCAGACTGGCAAGAGGGCTGACCATACCAGAAAAGTCTAAAGTATTATACTCACAGTATTTTCTAACTTACAATTATTTTCATCTTCTGAAAGGAAACAGATGTTTTATAGACAGATTGTCAAAAAGGTTCTTTCTTCAATCTGGTGTAATGTCATCTTAGTACAGGTCCTAAAGAAAAGAGAATCTAATTGTTGGGGAAATATTTAGATTAATTTTGTTATAAGGTTTTTAAGAGTTAAGGTAGTCTCTAATCTATTTGTGTTTGTTTAATTGTGGCTTTATACAAAACACTAGNGGTAGAAACATTTCTTTCAGTGGACATTTTCTGCCTCTGTAGTAGACACGATGCTGCACAACACATATCCCCAACAAAGCATATTGTTGCCCAGGTGCAGGATATAATTGGCAGCTGGCTCCATCTTTCACCTCTTTCAGGGTCTAGCTGTCCTGACTTAGGACTACTCAGAAAAGACTAATCCACCCAAAGTCTAAGCTCCTCAGGAGGCTAGAAAGATCTTTGCAGGTCTATATCACTATTCCTGTCTGTTCACTACAGTTCCTTCTTTCTTTCTTTCTTTCTTTCTTTCTTTCTTTCTTTCTTTCTTTCTTTCTTTCTTTCTTTCTTTCTTTCTTTCTTTCTTTCTTCCTTCCTTCCTTCCTTCCTTCCTTCCTTCCTTCCTTCCTNTTCTTTCTTTCTTTCTTTCTTTCTTTCTTTCTTTCTTTCTTTCTTCCTTCCTTCCTTCCTTCCTTCCTTCCTTCCTTCCTTCCTTTCTTTTTTTCAAAATGTTGTTTTTTGATAAACTTCCTAAACCTCTTTTCTGTCTGGGTAATATATGTTTATTCACATCTTCCAGGAAAAGTCATGCAACACAATTAATACCTGAATAACGACTGACGATAAACAAAGATGAATTGGGGTTGAGCAGTGCCTGGTCCCTGTGGTAGATGATAAGGCAGGAAACTGAGGCTGAGCCATCTCAGCATGGAGCATCTGTCAGGGAAATTCTGATATGGCTAGATAAGGTGGTATAGCAGAAGTNAAAATGACTACTCATGGCACTGACTGAGTGAGTGATAAAACAGGAAGGGATGTCTGAGCCATTNGAGAATGGAGTGTCCTTGGGTGGTGATCTTCCTTCATGTGGTATGAGGTTGCATGCCTCCCTGTTGAATGGAGTTCACGCTGCAAGTATGGGACACAATTAAAACAATTGTTGGATTAGATAATATATTTCAATATCTGAACATAGCCTATGTGGGACAGGATCATAAACAGGTGTTGCCTTTGCTGAGAGAAGTGAAACATACAACTAAAGTTCAACAATGTTCCCAGAAACAACTTTCCTGATAAAGTAGAAATTACAGTAGTAAAGACATGAAGATGTTTTCTTCTGCATTAACCTCTAATTTTACAGGAAAAGAGAAGATGAGACTCTCTGATTCATCTGAATGATTTAGAATGACATGAAAGTTTTGAAGGAGATAAAATATTCCAGTTGGGGTGACAAAACAAATAAGAAAGTAGAAAATATGGCATATCTAGGTCATCCAAAAGCAACCATGGCAGGACTTGTGAGGAGTTGGATTTGTTAGAGGAAACAAACAAACTACAAGAAATCAAATTCAGTGTCAGTGAGCCTCTGGAAGGCTTAAAAACCTGAACAATTTACTATATAGTTAAATGAAGGAGTGAAACCCAGCTTAGAACCCCAGCATCCAATAAACTGAGTGAGGTGTTCATGATAGTAATCCTGGGATTGAGAGGATGAATGCAAAGGATAAGGAAGTTCAAGGGCATCTTCTACTATACAGCATGCTAAAGACCAGTCTAGGATACATGAGATCACACCCAAAATAAAAAATGATGATAACAAAAAAGGACTAGGAGGATAGGGATATGATGCCTAAAAGAAGACATCTATATTTTTTTCCAGAGGTAAGAGAATATAAAAGAACAATCTTCTGTAAAAANGATAGTATCACACGATTACTCTTTTATTCTCTGTATTCTCCCATTATATTTCTTAAAATGATAAAATACATAAAGCTATAAGTATATAGTTAGGAAGACATCAAATACAATTTTAAGAACAGTAAATCATTAAAGCAATTATGTGAAAAACTTTAATAATAAACTATAACTCTTTGAAAGTAAACATTCCCCAAAAGCAAAAAATCTTGAGGAACAAATGAAAAAAAAATCATGCAGTTTTCTTCTTAAAATCAGAAAATGATGTAATAAATTGAAGGTAAAAATGAAGAAAAATCATGTTAAGATAAAAGAATTTTTAGTATCANTTCTTCTTGTCTTTTAAAACACGTCACAAGGAGCCTAAAAATAGCCAATAGATGACATGACAAAGTATTCCACTTATTTGTGTCGTATAGAAATAGCCTGGAGACAATTTTCTTCACAAACAATATAAGTTAGATAGCAAAATGATCCAGACAAAAATAAATGTTAAAGAATTTGTACAATGCCTTATCTGGAGACTTGGTAAATTGATAGCATAAAAACTCACCCTTCTGATACTGGAGATTCAAGCATATGCCTACTATAAAGGCAAAATTATTAAAGCAACTCCACGTAGTTAATCAAAGATTTATTTAGGGGTAACTTACAGCCAGTAAAGGGGTTGGTTGCAGGATCCAGGAGAGGTGGGGTGTGGTCCAGTGGTGTTCTCTGGAGAACTCTGCTTGGTCTACCATCCAGCATCCAGGATCACTAGGAACTAAGAGGGCCGGCATGGACAGATCTCCAGTCTTAAAGGCTCCTGTCTCAGCCTGCCCCAGGGGCGAGGTCCTAAGTAGGCATGGCAGTTACCAGAAGTCTCACTAGGGGTTGTGCTTCCAGGACAAAGCTGGAACTGCTACCCACTACACTACTACACTGAGCTAATTGAATTTTTCTTCATTGTGTGAGCTTTTGAGCTCACACAGCTCACTGTGGCAGAGAAAACAAGTAGATGTAATTCTTTTCAGGGTAAGTTCTATGACTGTCATATTTATTATATACTTTAAAGTATAACAAATACTTTTTCTTAGTTTTTTTCACATTTTGGAATTTTTAAAATAGAGAAAAAAGTANTGAAAACTCTGCTAGGGTTATCATCATGGAGCAACAAGTCATATGAGGGTTTATGTCCTCAGTTTGACAAGATATTCATGGTCTTCCTCTGATTGTGGTCTAGCCAACCTTATTCTAAAAGCTTTTCTTGCAGGCATCAAAACAATACACTTTATCTACTGTGCACAAGTTAGTAAGTCTATGCCTTTTAACCTAAGAAAAGTAATATAGTCTGTCATGGTTTCCTCAAGATAATTGAGAGTAACACAAATAATGAATATATCACGACAGAACTGCAACCTAGTACAGAGAGATTTCAGTGAACAAGCTACTATTAAAATCAAAAGCTAAAAGTACAAAAATAATGTCTTTAATATCCAACCTCTTATAGAAAGTGATTATATATATATATATATGTGTGTGTATATATGTACATATATGTATATGTGTATATGTATACACACACACATACACACACACACACACACACATATATATATAAAGACAGACCCTCTAAGCCAATTTCATCTTAAAGTCCCACAAATGTCTTTCTTGTTCCTGTGGGTAACTAATATGGAAAAATATCACAAACAAATGTTATTTACATAAAACAACTGGGGCTGTAGTGATGGCTCAGAGGTCAAGAGTGTGTGTTGTTCTTACATTTATGAGAACTATAATTATAATGTAATTATAATTAATTATGAACTATAATTCAGTTTTTAGCACTCAATGTTGTTTGCAACTGCCAGCAACTCAGGTCCAGACTATCTAATGCCTTCTTTTGGCATCTGTTAATACTACAAAAGCATGACAAACCCACACACCAACACACAGAAATACACTAACTTAAAAATAAATATTTAAAAATATATGCCAATTAATTAAAATAGAGGAGCTTATCACAAACTGATACCACCTTCTTTTGATTAAAGGGGAAACTTCCTTCCTTTCTCCATATTAATAGAAACTGAGACTAAGAAATACTTGTTGAAGAGAGAAGCAGGGAGATCATTGGTTCTTCTCTGTCTGTGATTGATTTCTCCAAATGATAAGAATGTTTCTCCAGTAGTTCCTGCCTCTGGGGTATAGACTGCAACATGTGGAGGCTTTGGTTTATCTTTGAGCATGGTCCTTTCCTGTAAGGCTGCAGTACCAGCTGGTAGTAAGAACAGTTGAAGTGGAGTGAGAAGCTTTATATTACAGATCCTACACTAGAAGCTACATAAAAATATAAACATTAAAATTGCTGTTTGGCTACATGACTTAATCCACCCAATGCAAGAGTTCAGCCAGAGAAATGGCTTTAGGGACTACTCTAAAAATCTTGGTCCTAGAGAATAATCTAACTAAAGGGCTTTAGAAACTTTTCCTAATTGTTAAGTTGGGACACAGTTGTAATTATATTGTACTGTCTTTATTGACANCTGAACTTTGAACCATACTGTCAAGGAAAAC
>LZPO01044976.1:33964-45823 GCA_001675575.1 Neotoma lepida | reverse complement strand
TTAAACAATTAAAGTACTAATGTTTTAGAAAAGATGCTAAGATCTCATGAGAAGATGGGACAGGAAGGATTAAAATGGAAATCAATATAGATTTCTAGAGGAAAAACTTTACAAATGAAGAACAACAAGTAGTTGTCTTATGCCAAGAATAGACATGGTATATACCAATAATAGAGACACAAAGAGAACCCTGAAAATTGGGGAGAAACAAGGTGATGCTCAGGAGACAGATGACAGCAGGTGAGNAGGTAGCAGATTACACAGGGTCCAGCACCATGGTAAGAACTCTAATAGAGATGTGTAGCCACTGCATGATTTTGTTTAGAGCACTGGCATGGACTGATTTATGGTTTATTAAATAGCCCCAAAGGGTGTGATTTAAAGGGCTATAAGAGAGGAAGAGGGAGGAGAGAGAAAAAGGAGTGGCTAAAAATACTTGTAGCGTCTATAAGTGCAGTAGCTTAGTGGCATTATGAAAAGTGAACAGATTCTATCTATGATTTAAAGTAGAAGATCTATGTTAATTTACTAATGTATTACTGGTTGGACAATAGAAAAGAATGAGAAAGTATTCCACCTCAAAAACTGGGAAAAAAATGGAATTAACTATATAATGAAGGTGATTAAAGAAAGATTGTTTTGATGTAGCCAAGAAATTTGAGAAATGATATATTAAAATATATTAAAGATTCTTAAATATAAAGTTCACCAGAGGAGTCTAAATTTCAGTAATAGACATAAAATCTGTTAGTGAATATTCACTAGCTGTAGTTATACGGTGGTATCCTTTTCAGGATGAATGTAGGTAGGTAAAAAGTCTAACAGTTCACTCTAAAACATTACAACATTTGACANTTGATAAGGTAGAACTAACAAAGAATTTGAAAAGAAGATGGCTAGTGAAGGAGTAATACATAGGAAAATGCAGAAAATTATGGAAGATGATATTCCAAGGAGTATTCAGATCAAATTAATACAATTAGAATTCTACTAATACAAACCATAGCCACTGAATATTACAACGGGGCTGCATAACTTACTTTCTTTTTTGCTATAACAAAATGTCTAACCAAATGACTTATTAGAGAAAGTGTTTACTTTTGGCTCCTGGTGTCAGNGGGATGTGGTCCATCATAGCAGGGAAGCATGAGAGAAAGTGGTTCATCCATGGCAGCAGTAATTAATGACAACTATGAAATAAGAGTGATAACAGTCAGGATACAGAAAATGAAGACCAAAACTAGAAGCAGGCATAATGTCCAAAAAGAGTTATTCAGTTCTGCCAGTCCAGCTTCAGGCTATAGATTCCACAGCTTCCCCAAATAATGCCACCAGCTGAGAAAATGTATTCAAACTGTGAGCCTGTGGGAGGCATTTCAGACTCAGACTATAGCATTGTGTCTCTGAAACATGACCATTTCATGAGGCAGAATCCATTCAGTCTGAGTTCAAGAGGACTCTGATCCTCACAGTTTCAACACTGTTTGAANGTCCTAATAGTCTCTTCTGAGACTCAAGACAAACCCTTGCCTATGAGGCTTTTAAAATAAAAGCCAAGTTGTGTATTTCCAGTGTACAATGGCCTAGAGTAAGAATTATCCCNAAAGAAGGGATTAAAGGATAATGACAAACAANTGACAAAAGATCAAAACCCAGAAGGACAAACATTAAATCTTGAAGATTCGTGTCTATCATCCAGAAGGAAGACTCAATCCTGATTTCAATTTCTGTACTAGTTATTTATAATGCTGTAATAACCAAATGCCTAAAAGAATAACATAAATGTTAAGAGATTAATTTTAGATCCTAGTTTCAGAGATTGTAGTCCACCATGTCCAGGGAGCCTGGGTGACAGGAGTAGCACTATCTGTGGATACAGAATCTATGGCTCTAGTCTTCACAAAGCAATGGATAGGNCACTCAGAACACACCGTGAAACCAGAAATAGGTATAATCTAAAAACTTGCACTCTCAGTGACTCTGCGTCATTTACACCACCCATACTCCATCTTCTAAAGTCTACACAACCTTACAAAACAGTACCACCAGCTAGAGAACAAGTATTTAAACATATGAACCAGTGGGAGACATTTTAGAGTCAAACGACAACAGTGGTGATGCCTGTTATCCCTAATGANAGAATTTATTTTTTTTAACTCACTGAGAGGAAAGCACTATAGATATCAAAATGAGTTTCATTATGGTATTGTCACATNCACATATCATTGTCTTAATTAGGGTTTCTATTGTTGCAACAAAACACCATGNCCAAATGCAAGTTGGGGAAGAAAANGTCTATTTAGCTTACACTTTAGCATTGCTGTTCATCACTGAAGGAAGTCAGGACAAGAACTCAAACAAGGACAGGATCCTGGAGGCAGGAGCTGATGCAGAGGCCATGGAAAGGAGCTGACTACTGGCTTGNTCCCCCTGGNTTGCTCAGCCCACCTTCTTATAGAACCAANAACCAGCAGCNCATGGATGGCACCACCCANCATGGGCTTGACCCTCTCCCATTGATCACTAATTGAGAAAAAGCCTTACAGATGGATCTCTTGGAGTCATTTCCTCAACTGAGGCTCCTTCTTCTGATGACTCTAGCTTGTGTCAATTTGACATACAAAACCAACCAGTACAACTGACCCCTTGTNAACTTGATAAACAAACACATCATTATTAAGCCATAACCCTTCCTTTCTTATTCATCCCCAAGATCTTAAATAACAGTCTTGACAAATTTAAACACATTAAAAATTTAGTCTTTTTAAAATAACCAATCTCTTAAAATCCAAAGACTTTAAAAATTCAGACTCTCTACGCTAGGCTCCAGTAAAGTACATTCTTACTTCAAGAGAGAAGAATCAGGACACTGTCACAATCAAATCAAAGCAAAACAAAATTCCAACCATACAGTGGCTGGGATCTACTCACNATCTTCTGGCCTCCTCCAAAGGGCTTGGATCACTTCTCTGGCTNCACCATCTGCAGCAACAACAGTTTATCTTCTAGGCTATGGCTGGCTCCACTCCACCGCTTCTGCTGTTCTTGGTGTTCTTCCCATGGTACNGGCATCTCCAAAATGCNGGAGTCCCTTCTGCAACTGGGCTGCACTTTCACCAACAGCCTCTCATAGGCTCTCTTCATGGTGCCAAGCCTCAANTTCTTTACACAACCCCTTCAGTCCTGGGCCTTCAACTGCCACTGAGGTTGCACCTTCACCAATGACCTCTCCTGGCCTCTCACAGTGCCAAGCCTNAGCTGCTCTCCATGACCCCTTCAAGCCTTCAAAACCAGTACCACCTGTGTGACTCTCACACATTACTAAGACCAGGTGCCAGCATGAGGTATAACCTTGGCCACCTCTGGAACACAGCTTCTCTGTGCTCTCAAGAAACATTTCCCAGAATATTTCACCAGGGATGCTGGTCTCTTCTTAATCATTGCTAATTTCTTCACTCCAGTGGACAAACATCAATTGTCCCAGTAACATAAAGGTTTCACTTCAGTAGTTCTGGTATTTTGTTAATCACAGCTGATTCTTCAGCCCCAACTAACCAGAAGCACAGTGTCTTAATTCAAAGTAACAAAGGGCCACAATAGAGTCTTTGATCTTCCCTCTGAAACTTCAAAGCCAGGCCTCCATTTTCTTCACTGCTCTCAACATTCTTATCTTCCAAGCTCTCATAGAACATCCCACTGAGGTCTCTCAACACTCAATGACTCTTCTCGTCCAATGTTCCAAAGTCCTTCCACAATCCTGACCAAAACATGGTCAGGTCTGTCACAGCAATATCTCACCACAATGCTACCAATTTCTGTCTTAGTTATGGTTTTTATTGCTGAGGCCAAACACCATGACCAAAATGCAAGTTGGAGAGGAAAGGGTTTATTTGGCTTACACTTCAGCATTGCTATTCATCACTGAAGGAAGTCAGGACAGGAACTCAAGCAGGGCAGGGTCACTGAAGGCAGGAGCTGATGCACAGGCCATGGAGGGGAGCTGCTTACTGACTTGCTTCCCCTGGCTTGCTCAGCCTATCTTCTTTTAGAACCCAGGACCACTAGTCCGGAGATGGCACCGCCCACCATGGGCTTGGCCCTCCCCCATGATTACTAGTTGAGTAAATGCCTTACAGCTGGATCTATCTCATTGAGGCATTTCCTCAGCTGAGAATCCTTCCTCTGATAACTCTAACTTGTGTCAAGTTGATGCACAAAATCAGCCATTACATTTATCTACTGTGTTCATATTCATNCCCCAATGACTTTGTTCCTTTCTCTCATAATAGGACATTTTCATCTCCNAAACAATTTCCATTCTACTTTCATGTTCAATGTGTGTACCTATGTGTTAAATCTTTATACTGCATATGAGAGAAACCATGACATTTGTCCTTCAACTCTGGCTTATTTTTCTTAACNAGATGCTACAAAGTTTCATCCATTTTCTTGCAAATGGAATTGTATTGATATATTATGACTGAAGATCGTGTATTGGTACCANGGTTACTTTATCCACAGACATGTTGATAGGCATCAAAGCTGGTTTCATATGTGGCTGTTGTGAGGTGACACAATAAACATGGACGTGCAGCTAGCTATCTTTGGCTGACTTCAGGTCCCTTAAGTGTATACCCCAAAGTGGTATATATAGATCATGTGGTAGTTGTATCTTCAGTTCAGTTTTGTTTGGAGTGGATAAACTAATTTACATTATTATAAGTAGTGGATAAAAAATTTGTTTTTCCTTGCATTCTTGCCAAGATGTACAGATGTTTGTTTTCTTCATAATAGCCATTCTGACTCAATTGAAATGGAATCTCAAAGCATTTTGGATTTTCATTTCTGCAAAGGCAAGGGATGTTGAATAATTTTTCAAATATTTATTGGCTATATGTACATCTTTTAAAACTGCCTGTACTATTTGTTTCCCATTGATTGATTAGATTATTTCTTTTGGTGCTTGTTTTTTTTTCAATTATTTTTATAGTCTATCAATTGATTTCTGGGATATACAGCTGTCAAGACTTTCTTCCATTCTGTTGGATGCCTATGTGCTTTCCTGTTTAGAAGAGTTTAAATTTCATTCAATAACATTAACCAATGATTGCTGTTATTTTCTAGGCTACTGATGTCACAATCATAAAGTCTTTGCTTATGTATGAATAGTTATATGTTTTCCCTTATCAGTTTTTTAGCTTAAGGTCTTACATTAAAGCCTTTAATACAATTGTAATTGATTTTATGAGATAGGGATATGGTTCAATTCTTCTATATGTGGATCTCCAGTTTTCCCTGCATCATTGATGAAGAGGTTTTTTTCTCCAAAGCATTTTAGTGTCTTTTTGGAACATCTTGTTGGTATGCATGTGAGAATGAATTTCTTGACCCTTAGTCCATTTCCCCTGGATCTATGTGCTTGCTTTTGTGGGTTTTGTGTGTGTGTGTGTGTGTGTGTGTGTGTGTGTGAAATATTTTTTTTCTTTTTATAGAACTGAAGTATAATAGGGAATCAAGGACCATTCACTTCAAGCTTTGTACTTTCTGTTCAGGATAATTTTGTGTATTGGGGGTGTTTTGTGTTTTCATATGAATTTTAGTTATTTTTAATATTTCACTGAAGAATATCATTGGAATTTTAATGGGGACTACATTAAATATGTTGATACCCTTCAATAATATAGCCATTTCCATAATATTAATCTGTAAGATGGATGATTTTTTCCACTTCCTAGTGTTGTCTTCAATTTCATTGGTGAACCAAAGCCTTAACTGTAGAGGTCTTTGACTTCCTTGGTTGCATTTGTTCCTATTATTCTTCATTTGTCCTTTAACATTTATTTTTATACATATATATATATATATATTATCAAGGAATAGGTGTGTAGGTCAGAGTACAACTTGATGGCTCAGTTTTCTCCTTTTATCCTCTGGATTACAGTGACAGAATGTGGGCTGTCAAGCTTGGCAGCAAGTGCCTCCACCCACCGAGCCATTTTGCCAGCCTTATCTGGTCATTTGTGAGGCTATTGCAAATATGAGGGTTTTCCCAATTTCTCACTGCATGCTTGATCACTAACATATAGGAAACTTATTTTTACAATGATTTTACTATCCAGCTATTTGCTGAAAGTGTTTATCAAACCTTCGAGTTTTATGGTAGAGATGCTAAGGTGTTTAAAGCAAATCCTATCATCTGAAAATAGTGATGATTTGACTTCATTTCTTTTGGTAACCTTTTTCTATATTTTCCTTATTATTCTAGCCAAGAATTCAATAATTTTAGTAAATAAGAATGAAAGAGAATGAACATTCGCAATGAACGGTCTCATTCATAATTTTAGTTTAGTATTTCCCCACTTATTATAGTACTAAATGTAACTTTGTAAAATATAACCTTTGCATGTTCAATGTTCATCTTATATTTGGGGCTTTTAATATTATAGGATGCTAAACTTTATTTTTGTTTACTTTTTTATGTACTGGGATGATTAGAGAATTCCATTTGGGAATCTATTTGTGCATTCTATAACATTCACTGATTTCTATGTATTAAAATATCCTTACATCTGTATAACGAAACCCACTTGAATAAGGTGTATGGTATTTTAAATGTGATACTGAATTGAGTTTGCCAGTATCTTCCTGAGGATTTTTCATTAGGAAAATTGATAAACAGTTTATTTATTGTGTTATTATCTGATTCTTATTGGTATAATATTGGCTTCATGGAACAAGTGCGATGGTATTCTTTCCCTTTATGTATTATGCAATAGTTTAAAAACTATAATGTTAATTATTCCTTTATGATTTTGTTAAAAGCAGCAAGTCAATCTGGTGGAGTTTGCATGTTGGATGAATATTATTCATTTAAGATAATTTTACAGAAAGTGTGTGTCCATATCCTCATGTTTTAATTTAAGTAGTTCACAAGTGTCTAGAAATATATGTAGTACATCTATAATTTCCAGGTTTTCATACTGTAAGGTTTCAAGTGTTTCCTGATAATTATGCTAATTTAATTGGTAGTGCCTGAATTTCTTTTTTCATTTCTAATTTTATTAATTTGGGTCTTTTCTTTCTTTTTAATTGTTTGACAATGTGTTTATTCATATTATTCATCTTTTCAAATAAATTGTTCTTCATTTCACTTACTTTTTTGTTGCTTTTTCTGCCACCATTTCAATAATTTCTTCCTTGATTTCTTTTTCTGGCTACTACTTTTGTTTGTTTGGCTTCTCTTTTTTGGCTAAAACCTTGAGTTGCACCACTAAGNAGTGTTTTGAGATCTGTCTGAATTTTCTAAGTAAGCATGAATAGTCATAAAATCTTTACTATCCCTTTGTTGCATTCCAAAGCTTCTGGTAAATTATACATTCA
Organism: Neotoma lepida; assembly: GCA_001675575.1. Classification (NCBI taxonomy): domain Eukaryota; kingdom Metazoa; phylum Chordata; class Mammalia; order Rodentia; family Cricetidae; genus Neotoma; species Neotoma lepida. The sequence goes on along the minus strand of LZPO01044976.1, from coordinate 38,443 downwards.
TTTTCATTTGGTTAAGGNACTGTTTTTTTAATTTACTACCTAATTTCTTCCANGACCAACTGATCATTTGCATGGATTTTTGTTGTTGTTGTTGGATGGTTTGTTGCTGTGGAATAATGCTTTTGTACTGATTTAATAAAACACTGATTGGCCAGTAGCCAGGCAGGAAGTAAAGGTGGGGCAAGTAGGAGAATGCTGGGAAGAGGAAAGAGTCAGGAGTCACCAGCCAGACCCAGAGGGAGCAAGATGACAAGTTCAAACTGAGAAAAGGTACCAAGCCATGTGGCTAAACATAGATAAGAATTATGGGTTAATTCAAGTATAAAAGCTAGTCAATAATAAGCCTGAGCTAATGGCCAAACAGTTATAATTAATATAAGCTTCTGAGTGATTATTTTATAAACGGCTGCAGGACCGCCAGGCCGAAGGGATGCAGGGCTTGGTGGGACCAGGCAGGATGGAGAAACCATCCAATACAATTTGTCTTTTTGTCTTCTTTTGTATGTTTGTTTGGTTGGTTGACTGGTTGGTTTTCCAATCCACATGTGTTTGTATGGTTTTTCCTGGTGTATGACTTTTCCTGGGGAGATGTGAACAAATGCCTACTCATCTAGTGCCTATCAGACAAGAGTCCAAAAGACTCAAAAGCACCTTTATTATGAAGAAGCTCACCCCAGCATGAGTGATGACTCAAAAAACCTGCATCCTTGGAGCTCTCTCATCAAAATTCAAACAGCTTGACAGGTCAGAGAGTCTGTCTTTGCAACAATTTTTACTGCTTATGTAACCTTCGGGAGAGAAAGCCTTTGTAAATCTGATAAATTTCAGGGATTTCCTGAGACTTGTTCATTAGTCCCTGAGTTTTAAATAGCCTCTTTCCAGAATGAAATGTTTCAATTTGGAACTTCTTCAGTTTTACCAAGACTCCTTCCATGATGAAATGCTTCAACTCCAAGGAAATATAACACAAAGTGAAGTGTTTCTTTGACAACCAAAGACATCATCTTTAAACAATAACCTTNCCATCCCTTTTTCTCATTGGCTCATGGACATACTATAATATAATATAATAAGCATTCAGTATAACTTCAAAATCCCCATAAGCCGTTCCAATGCTGTTTGGTTATTTTTTTTTTAAGTTCAAGTATTTTATGAAATCAAAGCAATCTCTTAACTGTCAGCTCCTATAAAACCAAAAGGAAGTTACATATTTCCAGAATATAATTACACAGAATAAGCATCCTCATGCTATAAGGGGGACACATTGGCAAAACACAGAATGACTGAACCAGAACAAGGCTGAATCACAATAGCCTAAGTCCCCAATTCCTTGGCTGGTATCTGGTGGTCATGTTATCATCTGGAATCCAAATGGCTTAGGGAGCCCCAGCCCTCCAGCTCTGCCACNGTTGGCATGAGTATCATTCCTCTTGGTTATACTTCTTATATTCAACTGTCCTCAGTAGATAATGTCCCATGGTTAAGATATCTCCAACATCTGTAGTCTCCTTTACAAATTGAGCTTTTTTTTTTCACAGATTTATACAGTGAGTTCTTGAGGACTCCTTTCAGAGACTCCATCCCTCTTCCACAGTACCTGGCCTTAGTAGCTCTCTGCAAACATAATGGAAATTTTCANGGCTTCCTCAATCTTCTATCTTTCAAGTCCATCAAACCAGTACCATTTGGGAAATGCTGACAGCTCAGAATAGAGTCAGATCTCTTGTTCCATAGTTGAATCAGCTTGAGTGTGCAAACCCTGGAGTAACAGCTCCAGAGACAGTAGTATTTCAGATGTAGGGAAGCCCTTGGAGGGCATTCTTAGTTTAGGCTCTCTCTTTATTGGGGAATTTGTAACTTCATCAATGGGTCTTGTCCTTAAGACATCTTGTTTGTCATCCTAACCATGAGTACCTGACTTCTCCTCAATGATGCTAATCTCTTTATCAGTTACAGATGCTCTGTCATCTGCACTCTCCTTGTCTAGAACCTTAAANTTGCTCATATGCTTTTACTTTTTAAGCCTTATGCTTTATCTTTCTGTCCCATTTTTTTGTTCTGCCTCACAGTAGACTTGCATGAGAGCAGTGAACAGTAACTACAACAGTGTGAATGTAATCCTGTCTTAAAACANCCTCCACTAAACAGATTAAAGTTCCCTTAAATTCAACCTCAAGTTTCAGAACACAGGCAGAATGCAACTGTATTATTTTCCAGAATAACATAAAATGGCCTCTAGTCCAGGCATTGATAGAATCATTGTTCCTCTCTGAAACTTCATGAACTGGGACTCCCCTGTCTCTTTCTCTCAGCATTCTTGCCTTCTAANCACTCACCAGAATGGGACTTTAAGTTTTAGAGCTCATAGTTCTATCATCATCCACATTCATCTGACAAGCTATTTCCAAAGGCTAAAGAGCTTCATAGTCAGGTTTATCACAACAACCCCGGTTCCTGGTACCAGTTCTGTGCATTATTGACTTTTCTGGTTGTTGTGAGGACAGACTTGACAAAGGCAACTTAACGAAGGAAGAGTTGATTTTGGCTCACAGTTTCAGGGGTTACAGATCATCATCAGGTACGAGAAGGTATGGCTCCAAGAGGCAGATGTTCATATTGCATCCACAATCTGTAAGGAGAGAGCTGTGAATGTGTATGCTCAACCTACTCTCTTCCCCATTTCCATCTCCCCCTCCTTCCTTTCCCATCCTTCTCCCCTTCCCCTCTCCCTTTCACTCCACCTCCTCCTCCTTCAATTGGAACTCCGGAACATGGAATAGTACTGCCTTCATTTAGGGTGGATCTTCCCACATCAATGTACCAATCTAGATCANAGACATTACAAGAAATCAGCTTCCATGTGAAACTAAATCCCATCAAGGTATCTTTCAAAATTAGTAATCACAAACACATTACCTATTTAGGAGTGAACAAAACCTAAAGTTATCTTTGGTCTTAATTTTACAAATAAGAATGAGACTAAATAAAAAAAAAGACCAAACAAATTTAAATGACAGCCTGTTTTCATAGTCACTGTATTTCCCAGTGGTTGTACATCTTAGTAAAAATTTCTGTTTCAGTTTTCTAATGTACATCTAATTATACATCCAGGAAGCAAACACACACACACGCACACACAGGCACGCACGCACAGAGGGGACAAAGACCTTATCAGTAAGACAATATACTTGTAAATATTTTTAGAACATATAGTAGCCTGGTTTATCTTCCTAATTATGTTTCTGAACTATTCAGTATGATGTCAGTACTAAACCACACTTTAGTACTGGTTGAAATCTTGCCTGAAATTCCAATATTTAAAAGGTGAGGCAGGGATCTGGAGTTCAAAGTCATCCTGTCGACAGAGCACCATGTGAGTTTGAGGTCAGTCAGAGATACTTGAGATCCNGTCTTAGAANGAAATCAACAGCACATAAAATAGTAAATCAAATAAAAGACTGTTTTTCTTTGCTGTTTGTTGGAAGAAGGGAAGGGCAGTCACCTCACAGTCTGCTCTAAGCTCTGTAAGACCGTGGCAAAACATNATGATATTGCCTACAAGGAACGAGCATTTGTTTCAGTAACTGACAAAATGCTCTGCACATGGCAAATTGAAAGGAGACTTTTTTTGCACCTTTGTTTTAACAAACTAGTGGATCATTTTATATTAAATCCATATAGAGCAATAAACTGCCCATTGGGGTTTTTTTCATCCTTATAATTGCTCTTATAAATGGAAAGAATCTCTTAAGTTTGCAATTCTCAGGTCTTTTGTGGAGATTCTGCAATCAGGTTCCATTGAAGCAGTCTACATAAATTGAAGAATCAGTAGAAAATGCTCCAGCTTGAATTCCACATTTTCACCCCCCTTTTCTATGTGTAATGTATTACAGGCAATGGGCCATCTCTGGAGAAATGCACCATTTAAACCATTCAAATGTGTTATTTCCAACTATATTCTCTGGCAAAATTAAAACATATATAAAAAATACAAAAAAGTTAAAAAGTAATTTAAAAAATACATGAGGCTCAATATAACAGTAAAGATGTAAATGAAAAGGTAACTTAAAATANTAATATATTTGTCTACTTCTTTGGATCTTGAGTGGTGGTAACATTTANTTGGAAAAAAATGGGACCTGGGGAGATTGCTCTGTGCTTGAGAACACTTGCTTCTCTTTCCCAGGACCTGAGTTCAATTCCTAGTACACACATNCCCACTCAAAACCATGTGTAGTGCCAATCCCAGGGTATCTATCCTACATCCTCTTATGCACCAGTTGTGTAGGTGGTACACAAACATGCATGCAGACGGCAGAACACTTATACACCTAAAATAAAATAAGAAAGCATTTTACAAAAGAAAAGAAAAAAAATGTATATTAACTAATATATGCAGAACATATATGCCTGTCAATGTTTGTGCATATGTGAGCATGTGCCACAGAGGCCAAAAGAGTAAGTCAGATCCGTTGGGTC
>LZPO01044976.1:15716-25985 GCA_001675575.1 Neotoma lepida | reverse complement strand
TTTTTTCTGACTGAGAATGTCCAGGTACAGGTGGATACACAGTCAAATTCTACCAGACTCTATCAAAACAAAAATGCAGACCTATATACCTGATGAACCAGCATGAAGATCATTCAACATGATCAAGTTGGCTTTAGCCCAGAAATACAGGGTTGGGTCAACATATTTAAAATAAATATATTAAATCATATAAATGGACTTAAAGATAAAAAAATCACATGATTGTCTCAACAGATGGAGAAAAGGCCTTTGACAAAATCTAACATGATTTCATGATAAAAGTCCTAGAGAGGTAGGATTGCAGGAACCATACCTTAACTTAAAAAAATATGACACACAGCCAACATTATCCAAAATAGAAAAAACAAAATCTTGAAGCAATCCATTTAAAATCAGGAATGAGACAGGACTTTCTATCATCCCACCATTTTCAACAGAATGCTGGAAGCACTAGCTAGAGCAAAAGAAGAAAATTAAAAGTATACAAATAGGAAATGAAAAAGTCTAACTATCCCTATTTGCATACATTATACATAAGAGATCCTAAAAAACCCCACCAGAACACCTCCCAAAACAATTAGCAATTTCAGCAGAGCGTCAGGGCACCAATCAGCTTTAAAAAACAGCAGCTTCTCTGTACACCACCAACAAGCATATTGAGAAAGAGATCTTGAACATACTCCCATCTCCAAATAGCACCAAAGACAATAAAATAGCTTGGAATTAACCTAAGTAAGGACGTGAAGAACCTCTGCATGAAAACTTCAAATCTCTAAATGAAGAAAAAAATTACTTTTAAATATCAGTGGAGCATAACTAAAATTTAAATTTCACCACTTGTTTTAATATAATATAATCAGATTTTGATAATATGAAGAATACCCTAGAACTTGATTTGGTAATATGAAATAATTTGTAAAATATGTTAATAGCTGAAACTATTTATAACTACACTTAATACAATCCTATCAGTGCAAGTAAAAAGAATAATACACAAAGAGGCTATTTTATATTACCATTGTTTTTAAAAAGATTGTTAATAATGATTATCTTCATATACTATTTTCACATCTATCTAAAGAATACATTTAAAGACAAAATGAGCCGGGCAGTGGTGGCGCACGCCTTTAATCCCAGCACTCAGGAGGCAGAGGCAGGCGGATCTCTGTGAGTTCGAGGCCAGCCTGGGCTACCGAGTGAGTTCCAGGAAAGTCGCCAAAGCTACACAGAGAAACCCTGTCTGAAAAACCAAACAAACAAACAAAAAAATAAAGACAACATGAGGTCATTGGACTAAAAAGTCAAATGCACTTGGCTACACATTCTAACCATGCAGGTAAAACCACGAATTCTCAACTTCCTCGGTGCTCACTCCCAATGCCCAATGCCTGTCTCCCACCAGCTAACAGAATCGCTGGATCATGACCTGACACAGTTTCACTGATGTGGGCGAAGAAGAACATCAGCACTCTCTTAACCCCCATCAGTGCTGTCCACCTGAAATCAGCCACTCAGAACAACACAGCTACAAGGTAGCATGCACTCCTTCATCCTTCCATCAGTGCGTTCTTCTTCTGATTTCAAATCAGCAGCAGCAACAAAAATCCTGATGATCAGCTAGTGAAAATATCATGATAGTGATGGATTGTGCAAAGAGAATTTCTGGAGCATTAAAGTTNGGGGAAAGAAATTCATATGCTTGAAGAAATCTATAGTAACCATGGCCAGGACTAGAACAAAGGCTTAGTGTTTCTTCCCCAAAGTGTTTATATTTTNAAAAAATCACATTTTTTAAGACATACTACTTTTCTAGGAATAAAAGATATTTATTAAATAATAATGTATTCCCTAGATTACTTNAATAAAAGCATTTAAGTGTAGTAGATGGCCTGCTACATTTCTTTATCTACTTTGTGTACACAAAGAATAGTTGATAATATGAAATTTCAGTGTATATATATATATGTGAATATATCCATATTATATGCGTATATTTATGCATTATGTTTTGCATAGGAAAATTTTTATTTCACAGAATGAAATTTTCAGTAGTATAGAAATTTTATGTTTTAGTGANTACTGGCATTTTTGCTCAAAAAATAGTCAAATTTGTCCTATATTTTATGCAGTTGTATCTGTGGCCAATTTGAAAAATCACACTGAATCTGCTTTTGCTTAATGCTTCTGATTTGGTTGCATTCCAAACTGATTTTTGATCTGTTTATTTAGGTCATTTAAAAGCACCAGTGTTGGCTTAATTCTTTCTCCTTCCTAAGGTATGTTTTTGGGGTGGTGAATGAATAGCTTATAGCAGTGTGAATCAAGTTGATTCTACTGGGCTAAGACAAAAGTCAAATTAAGAACTGTACTCTTAGANACCAGAGTCATGATAACCAAAGAAGAGAATAAAGCCAAAATCAGGGGGAAATGTCCCAAAACAAAAATGAAAGAAGGTGACTCTGATCACCACCCAAAGTGTGGCAATCAGAAGCAGTTCTGGGCTTGGAAGTAAGTATAAGACAAAGAAAACTGGGTTTTTAAAAGCTAAAGCATAACTTCATTTAATTGGCTTAAGTGTGTGTTAAAGTGTTATTCATAATTAAGTCCAAATACCCAGGGTCATTGTGTAGGCTGTGCAGCTTGTACAGTGCAAGTAAACAACACAACACAACATAAAGTAATACAAAATATATATAACATAACATAACAACATAAAGTATATGGCGTCTCATTTGCTCAAGGGAAGTGCTTGTTTTTTATTCACACAAAGGGTCCACATAGGCCAAGAATCCTTAGGCTCAGATTAAGTAGACAAAATTCTACTCTGCTGTCTTATGTCTTTCAATCGCATTCTCTTTGTCTAAGCTATGTTCAAAGTAAGACTTCCACTAAAATAATGAAATGCTGTTATTATAGTATTGTAAAATTTTTAAATAGATCACTTGAAACATAATAAATATTTATATTTATGTGGTACAGTGTAGTGTTTCAGTACCTGTAAATAATGTGTAACTCTAAAAATAAAGCAATTGATTTATCTATCCTCTCAGACACATGCTGTATCTTTGTGTTGAAAACATTCAAACACGCTGTGCTCGATATTTTGAAATATCAAATTGATTTTTGCCAATCATNATTTCCTGCTGTTCAGGATCACTAGAAGCTATGCTACCTATTGCTTCTTACCTATTGACTGGTCTGTCTCCAGCCTTCCTTCCCACATTCCCTCCCTAGATACTTTATTCTGTTGTTTTAANGATGGGATCTTTTCATTTACTTCTACAAATATTTACTGACTTGCAAATGCATACGCCCTAGGAGGTATTCCAGAGGATGCATGATCTTTGCTTTTTCTGAATATTATAATAATACTAGAAGGCAGGGATCCAACATCAATAAGTATTCCAGTGTAAAAGTAACAATAAGTGCATCTCGGACACATGGGATAATAGAAGCTGGGTGTGGGGATGCAGTACTGTTAAACTCAGTTAACTTAACATCCTTGTCTCATAGATATTTTATGGACCTATGTCAAAACATTTCACTCCATATAAGATTAGAACATGGCTTTTGAATTACAGCAACTTGAATAAAATAACAAATGCCCTGTAGAAATTAGGCAATTGTTCTCTTGCTCTGAATTTTCAATTCACAGTAAGAAATCTAATTAAGGACACTTGGGTAAGATCACTTCTTTATGAAAACACTAAAAGGATTATGTACACAGGTGGTAAAAAGGCATCATATCCGAACCGAAGCTACTTCGTCTCCACCTCAGCTTCCTAATGGCTTTTAAGTGAAAACCTCATTGTCTTCCCGTTTTTCCCTAGAATCCAAAAGACTAGGATTTGACTCTGAAGTAATGTGGTGATATTATTTGTTGTTTGGGATCTCCTGAAATTTTCGTCATCTGGGAACCAAAAAAGAAAAAAGAAAAAATACTTTTCAACTGAAAAAAATGAAATGTGTAAAGAGAAGAATGCATGTACTAAATGTTTCCTCAATACAGGGAAATAATTGTACACAATCAGTACACAGACAGAAAACATTTTCTTTTCTTTTTTCTTTTTCCTATTTTTTTCTTAATGCATTATCTTAGTCTTCCAGTCAGCCATAGGTCCAGAATTCCTTTTGTTTTACTTGCCTTCTGGGGCCAATAGACCTTAATTAATTCCATTAATATGCAGCTAACGCCTGAGATGTCACTATGCAAGACAAATGAACGGATGGGAGCAGTGACTTGTGTAGCAGCACTTTTTTTTGCTGCCTCAATGAATTACCAAAAACTTAGTAGCTTCAAATCCCAATTTATTATCTCAACTTTTCTGTGGGACAGAAGTCCAGGCCCTTCTCGTGGCTCAGGTGATCTCTGCTGTGAATACCACAAACCTGCAAGCCTTGAATTTTTCAGGGAACCCAGTGTCTTGCGGTCACGGGGGTCTGAGAAAGGATTGGGGTCCCACATCAAGAGACAGATACTCAAATTAAGAAATCTCGACAAGATGGTTTTATGCATGCACAGAAGGATGTTTAGCTGTCCCAGACAGGAAAACACTCAGTTGAATCAGCTGTCACTTTTTACCCATAATGCAANTGGGGACTGGGCTGTTCCTCATTGGCTGAGGTTTACCTGTGCCATAGGTAATTAGCTAGCTTGTAAGAGGGAAGGAAAGGCCTTGAGAAAGAATATATATTTAGTATCCAGGGAGTGAGGCATCTTGCCATGCACATCTTGGCCTCCAGCATTCTCCATGAGAGAAAGAAAGACAGGATAGTGGAAAGGAAACTGATGCCTGCTGTGGGATGATCTTTCTGTATGCTGTGAATATGCGTTGCTCTCATTGGTTGATAATAAAGTTCTTTGGCCAATGGCGAGGTAGAATAAGGTTAGGCGGTACAATCAAGCAGAAGACAGAGATGAAGATGGGCAGAATCGGGGCAAATACCAGCCAGCCAAAGAAGAAGCCAGACATGAAGAAAATGAGGTAACAAGCCACAAACCATGTGGCAAAGCATAGATAAGAAATATGGGTTAATTTAAATGTAAGAGATAGCTAGTAATAAGCCTGAGCCATTGGCTAAGCATTTATAATTAATATAATTTATATAATTAATATAATTACATAATTTATATAACTAATATAATATGGGAAGTCACTGCCTGGTATAATCGGGCGTACGGAACAGAAAGCTCCAACTCAGTTTACAGATGCCCACCTGCAGGACCCATTTGATAGAAAAATCAGCTTCTCCCACTTAGGGAGGAGGGGGACTTGCTAGCTGAGTTTATTCTACAGGTTATCAGCAGAACCCAGGTTTATTGCCACAAACTGCACTGTTTTTTAGGATTTTAGGTGTAGCAGAAGGAAGAAAAGACAGACAACATATGGCAAAGCTGAAACTGGGTGGGCCTTGCACTCTAATGGANACACAGCAGTGGCCCAGGAACTCAGTGCATCTACTATGTACAGATGAATGAGCAAGCTGATTAGCTTATTCAGGTAGTCGGTCTCTGTAGGGGAGCAGTCTCAGGCTGCAGTCATCCAGGAAGAGGAAGGTGTGGAGGATGATTTCTGTACACACAGTCAGTATCCATGTTTTGACCAGNGGAAGGGCTCTCCATTCCCCTGAACCTGACCTAGGTAAGGCTCTGTTCTCATGGGTCTGAGGCACTGAGGCCCTTGACATGACCATACTCATGTCAACATTACATATTTACTCAGGACTTTATCTGCTCCCCAAATCTTATCTTTGTAGCAATGTCATTCTTCTGGAGTCTATGTCCTAGCTGTCAAATAGGAGCCCATCTTGTTTCCAGAGGACACCTACAATCTTCTGCACATTGCCCCTTTCAGCTTCACCAGCAATAAGATAGCTGTTTCTTAGTTTTACTTTCTTAGTATTCCCTGTGTGATTATCCAGCCAGAGACAAATCTCTATTTTAAAATTCCACNTGATTAGATTGTGTTTCCACTCCCCCACCCCAACCCAGGGGGNAAAAATCTGNTATAATCTTTTCTGTTTAAGCTTTCAATCTTTACAACATCTTCAAAGTTGCATCACCTACTTAGTTTCTGTAAAACAAGGGGATGGATGCCTTTAGAATACCATTTGTCTATTGGTTCTATCATNGGAGTTGGGAGAAATGGTTTATATTTGGGGAAAGGGAAGAAGGAAACACACATNACAAAGAGGCCCACAGGTGGGACACAGGCTGGTAACAAAGAAATGGCCTCTGTTTANAATTTGGCTATGTTTGCTGTCTTGATTATTTTCAAGATGAATTCTTTTGCCTTTGGGTATGGTATGCATAGGTTTATCATTCCTACAGTGTGGAATGATGAGGAAATCTCTGCCCTTGATTACACAACTGTCATACAACCTCCATTTCTGGAAATATCTCTGTTCACAATCTAAGTGCTATGGGAGACCGAGAACACAGAACTACTGGGTTTGGGGACCAATGCTTATACAGTCANGGAAAGACAGAAATGTGAAAATCCCAGCCATTCCATCTCATGGGAATATCAGAACAGTAACAAGCCATCGATTTATGGTATTCTGAAACCAAATGATGGATAGCTAACATGAATTACTCTCTCATTAATTCTTCACATACTTTTCTCTTGAGAAACGAGATGGGAGACAAGAGGACAGAAAAGAAGTCTCCCAAGCAAAGCTGGACTCATGGTATTCTCTAACACTCAGAAAATGCTTATTATTATTTCTACCAGCCCATCTCTTCATTCNTGAGCTCATAACTTCCCTGTTCACAAAATGGCTAAAAATGAAGTTACCTGTGATTAATATCTAATGAACAAACTTGTACCANGACTAAACCAATAAGAAGCAATTAAGTGACACAGCTACTTAAGACTGCAGGTTTTAGAACCAGGCTTTTGAGACTCAAGCCTGGGCCATTATTTATCAACAATTTCCAACATCAGAAAGTTATTTAACCCCTCTGTGACTTAATTTTCTCATTTGTAAAATAGGAAAAGAAATGTGAACTGTCTGTATGAAGCTTGGGGACATTAATATGAGAAGGAGAACATCTGTTGACTGTGCTTAGGTAATAAATATTAAATATTGNCAGCACTAAAATCACTCGATTCTATAACATTGTCAGTTTTTGCTTAATTGGTTGTTTTGTTTCATTTGATTTTCATTTTTTTAATTGATAAGAGACAGTGAAAGAGAGGAGTTGGGTNGGTAGGGAAGGAGAGGGACACGATCAAAATATATTGCATTAAATTTTTAATAAAAATAAAATGAATAAGAAATATATTTGTGGAATAAACAGAAATATTCTATTTTTGCTTAATTAAAAAATCTATTAGCTTCTCACAAGGAAAGTTATCTATACAAGTTATCATGGCTATAAAAACTTCAAGGTNGAGAGTAGGCCACAAAAACGGAATAGATAACAGGGAGACATGTCATTGAGTACATGCTTGCATGAGTACATACCATGGAAACTCTAATATAAAATTTAAACTTTAGGAACTGTGATGATTACTTTTGTTTGTCAACGTAACACACTCTAGAATCACCTAGGGAGGGGATCTTAATGAGGAATTGTCTAGATAAGGCTGGCCTATGGACATGCCTGTGAGGGATATTCTTCACTNGGTTCACTGATATGAAAAGAACCATCTTGACTTGTAATTTTTAGACCAATTAACTTTCTCTCTTAAGATGCTTTTGTCATGTAGATGGTCACAGCAACAGGAAAGGAAACGAAGACNGGACCAGTAGTGGATGGCGGATATGATTTGAATATGATTTCCCCATCACAATTGATGGTATGATTAGTCCCCACTGCAGGCATTTGGGTAGTAGTACAGAGTAGTGCTGCAATCCTGCTGCAGTCTGGGTTCAGGTTCTGGGATGGGGAACGGGCATCGGTGAAAAGAAATGAATTGTCTGACCACCAGATGAGTTTCACACAAGCTGCCCACTCTGAATAGCTCAAGCCATCTTTATTTATACTGCAAAAATAAGCATGCTTTTCCATACCAACAAACATGTTTTTCTTACCCACCAACACTAACCTCTGGCAAAAACAAAATAAATCAAATGTTTTTTTTTTCCCCTAACTTTTACATCAAAACATTTTTTTTAAACCAAAAACAACACGTATCATTTTGCTAGCCTGGCCAAATATCGAGTTAGGTATATTCTGTCTTTACAAAGCTAACAGGTGATAAGCATAGGCATGTATTTTCAGGAACAACAATATCATTCAAAACCTAGCAAAGCATATTGACAGAAATAGGNGTGATCTGCCTACGATCCTGTCAGCACTGAATTGGAACAGTTCCTGGGGTCTGAAGTGACAGTTGGTGTTCCCNGACAAGAACCCTGAGAAGCATCAGCTCCCAAAGAATTTTAGGGGAAAATATTAGAGAAAAAAAAATGGGGTTTTGAAGTATAATCATATCTGTTCCACATGTGACTGACATGACACTAAAAACTGCCAAGAGAATCATCAATATAAAAAGAGAGAAAGAGAGTGTGCCTGCCGAGCTGTCCCAGCAGTATTCTGCACTGTCCCGAAGTCCACTGGTCCCTTGCCTAGTGAGACTGTCCCTGTGGGCTTTTCCTCATCTGGAGACCTGTTGGACAAGCATTCATATACTGATTGGAAACTAGGCCACAAAACTCCCAACAGAGTGGGAGGTGTCACAGTGCCAAAGCCCTCATGAATGCAAGAATGTCTTCTCATGAGCTCTTGTTCTTGTGGGATTGGATTAGGAACCACAAGGGGAGGTTGTCACAAAAGCAAGGCTGTGCCTCCTGTTTTTCCTCTTCCATGCATATTCTTACACTTGCACTTTCTGTCTTGAGCTAAAACAGACCTCAATTATTGTCTTGAACTGATGACAGTATAGTGCTCCTGGACTTATAGAACCATGAGCCAAAATAAACCTCATTCATTTTAAATTACATTGTTTTAGGTAATTTTTGAAGAGCAACACAGAGTAGACTAACTTGAAGATGCTCCTAAAATTGAAGGAAGGACCCAGGAGTATGTGAAGCTAGTTTGGTGTTGATAATTTTGTAACTATTTTTTTNAAAGAAGGTCCTTAAAAGTAAAACAATGTTAAATCTTGATGAGTTTTGNTGGAAGAATGGTTGGAGAAATGAAACAAATAAGATGTAAAGAAATGGTTGCCTAGAAGTTACTTCCTGTGAATAAAATCTTACCCTCTCAGGAAGCATTGCATTACATCATTACTGATGTGACTTTTTCTTCTCTATTATTTGTCCTGAGTCTTATCTAAGTACACAGTANACTGAAATAATTATTTAAACATTACTAGGAAGCATTTTGGAAACTATAAATATAAACCATTTAAAATTTTGGAGGAAAGGTNAAGAGAACTGTGCAAGGGAAAATAAAAACCAGCGTTTAGTAAGTAGACAGAAGATCCACTGCCCTTTGTTGTCTGAGAAGTACTGAGTATCCAAACTTAGATGAATATGTGAAATGTACTGAATATCCAATCTAAGATGAATATGTCCACAATACAAAAATCAAAGAGGTTTCATCTTCTGGGAAAAGCCATCAGGTTTCATTAGATCCTTTCCTGAATCAATCTAAGTTTTGTATTTCCATGGCTTGAAAAGACATATTGTATCTACATAATTTTCAGTGTACAGTTCTGNGTCCTGCACATAATGTATGCTGGTACAATTTGTATATTTAATTGCAGGGGAAACACAAAACAAAATTTGGAGAATAGACCTATTTCTCATTCTCATACAAACAAGCAAAAAGATGGGAACTTTAAGGAATGAAAAATATAGTTTTTCCAAAATTCCATAATTAATATTAAAATGAAAAAAATCCCCTCTTTTAAACATTTACATATTACTATTGAAAAGACCAAACTTAGCAAGATGTGATTAAGTTTTAGATATGCATGCTGAATATAATTTAAGATCACTGCAAGTATTTATGCCTATATCTATATACTCCCAAAGTAATATATTTTGTCATTTATATTTCTAAAATTCTGGCACTTAATCTAATCTAAGATTACAAGCATAAAATTAGCATGTTATGATTGTAAATTAGGATGCAAGGTTATGGGCAGAAGCACATTATGAAATGTCATGAGAGAAAAATGGATTTCTTTCTCNGGGAAATATTAAAAATTCTCTTGCTCCTATTATTAAAGATGAAAGAACCATTGATATTTATGTTTTCTAAAAACTACTTCATATATTACTTTACCAATGTGTTCTTACTTTTCAAGTAAA
>LZPO01044975.1:36072-54901 GCA_001675575.1 Neotoma lepida | reverse complement strand
CACCCCATAATAGCTTGTTTACGTGGAAGTGGCTGCAGCCTTGGGGGTCTGAAGCTGTGTGTGTGTGTGTGTGTGTGTGTGTGTGTGTGTGTGTGTGTGTGTGTGTGTGTGTGTGTAGGCCCTGTGCATACTACATAAGGTTTGCTCATGTTGCTTTAGCAGACCTTGCTTTCTTAGTGTCCTCTATCCCCTCAGGGTCTTACATTCTTACTATTTCTTATTCTATAGGATTCCTTGAACTTAAGGGAGGGATTTAATGGAGACATCCCATTTAGGNCTGAGAGATCCAATGTCTTTCCCTCTCTGCATAATATCTGGCTGTGGGTCTCTGTATTTATTCCCATCTTCTGAAAAAGTAATGATGATGATGGATGAATAAAACATTGATCTATGAGTCTAACAGAATATCATTAAGGACTCACTTTATCATTACTCTTTTTTGGTCCAGTAGTATTTGGTTTTACACTAGGTCTATGGACTGACTATCTAATCTCTCATTCTTGGTCACACAAGAAGCATCAGCTATGAGTTCCATCTCATGGAAAGGGCCTAAAGTAGAATCAGATATGGATTTGTCACTTCCACAAGCATTGTGCCACAATTATTGTGGCATACCATATAGACTGGACACCATTGTAGATCGAAATGTTTGTGGCTGGGTTGGTGTTAATGTTTCTCTTTTGGTAGCATGTCATTTTTTCATGGCTGAGTAAAACTCCATTGTGAAAATGTACAATATTTTCTTTATCCATTATTCTATTCACAAATATATGTTTCCGATTTCAGGTTATTGTGAATAGAACCTTAATTAACATGATTGAGCAATTAACTTTTTGGTAAGATGAAGTGTCTGTTTAGTATATGCCCAAGAGTGTTACAGAAGCTGGATCTTGAGGTAGATTGTTTCTCTTCTGTGGGGATATTTTATCTGTGCTCCACAATAAAATTTATCTGAGGATTGGAGGATAAAGGTCAGCCAGCNGCTAGCAGTAAAAACAAAAGTCATGCAATGTTAGCACATGCCCTTAATCCATCTGGTTCTGTGTGAGTCCAAGGTCACACTAGGGAACAAGCTCCAAGGTGGTGGCACACACCTTTAATCCCAGCATTGACCATAGAGTTCTGGAGGTCTGTGCAGACACACAGGAAGTGATGTAGCTTGATGGGGAGAGGAAATGAGTTAGCAGAATGGACAGGCATAAAAAGTCTGCTTAGACAGGATGTCACTCTCTCTTCACTTTGCTCTCTTTGGAAGTAGCAGCATTGGTGAGGTGAGGCTAGCTGGTGGCTTGTTCCTAATTTCTCTGATTTCTGTCAGATAAGACCGTTTGGAAATTCGTCTTACATTTGGTGCTCCAATGTGGTGAGAGCTCATTAAAAAGCCTTTGTTGGCCTTACAAGCCTGGGGGTACAGGCCCCTCAGCTCGGTGGGAGCCACAAACAGTAGTGGTTGCACGTGGCCTGAGCTGCAAGCAGTTGGGTCTACATGTGGCCTGAGCTACAAGCAGTCCGAGCTACATGCAGGTAGAGTTGCCTGCAGCCAGATCTTTAATTTACATGCCAGGAGTCTTTTTGGCTTTTTAGCTCCTGATGGGTGGTGGGCTCTTGCTTTCCCTGGATGTCCATCTTGGACTACCACCATGCTAGGTAGCTGCTTTGAAACTCCCTCTGACTTCTACTCTTCTATGCAGACTTGGTAAGTCAATTAAAATATTTTAAAGGGAGAAATTAGTTAAAAGAAAATTTTTCCCAATTTTAAAAATTGGGAAATATTTTTACAATGGAAGGAAATTTGTCTCTGTCTGATAACACATTAGACAGTCTAAAAATGGAACAACTAAATAAAGAGGATAATTTATCTTGATGGGATGTACNTAACACCAATTATGAATATCATTTGTTCAATCATTTTTTATTAGCAATAAGAAAGTTGGTCAATTTGAGTGCTAAGATAAAAGCTTCAGAAAAATCTGTTTAAAGGAATTATAGAGAAATTCAGACTCAGACAGAAAAATTTAAAGGTGAACTTAGTTCAGGATTGAATTATATGGTTACAGAGACACAGCCTCTGGTTATGAGACAGCAGAATTTAATCTTTCAGTAACCTTTCAGCAACTACCAAATGCTCACNGGCATGTACAAGCTAATTGGGCTCCAGTGGAAATACTAGATTTAAGGAGATTTAAAGAAGCTATAGTATCATACGGCATGCATTTTCCATTTGTAAAGCAGATGTTAAACTCATGTTCAAGTTGTAATAGAATTATCCCCCAGGCTTTGAAAGATTTAGTGCTGGCAGTACTAGAACCTAGTTCACATTTATAGTGGGAAACATGGTTTAAAGAGGAAGCTAAATCTATAGAACAATGATGTAGGATTAGGGATATAGAAATTTCCCAGAATCAGCTTCTTGAAGAATGTGAATACTTGGATATAAACATACTGGATAGGTATAGGATATTAAGGTAGATTATTGTATTTACTAGTAAACTAATTCAGTAAAATATCAGTCTTAGATAATTAGCACTGATATTGATTCTCGTATATTGATACAAATGCAAACTACTTATATATTCCTATTTAGGATAATTTGTATATTGATACAAATGCAGAACTATATTTGTTGTAATGTATATATATTTCTACTTTTGTTTGAAGTACTTTGTATGTTGATACAAATGTAAAATTGTATTTGTCATATGTATGTATGTATGTTCTACCTCTATTTAAGACATTTCGGGTATTGTCATAATCTTGAGGTCATTGTCCTTACGGTACATCTGCTTACAGACTGTTTATGTGAAGCCTTAGTCTTTAAATTATTTAGTAGGGAAGACTTACTGAGTTATAGTCACTCATGCTTGTCATGTCTATAGTTATGGTAGTTAGGTTCTCCAGACTTACAGGAACATATGTCAGATGGATAGGTAATCTTCAAACACTTCATAGACCTAGAGAATATGGCATTTAAATGTTTTGATAACTTAGAATTCTGTTGATGTGAGACACAGTTGCTCCTGGCAACACTGATCTGATCCCGAGAGAATGTTGGGCTTCTGAGACATTTCCATTTGGAAGTTTGTCTTCTTCTTGGCACAAAAAATGGCCTATTGGGTGAAGAACTGCCCTTGCCTCNACCGCTGACAGTAAAATCAACTATTGAACTCTGCCAAGACAGGGTAAGATAGTCTTTCAAAAAANCTGCTTTTGAAAATGGTCTGACAGATAAGCTAGTCCTGTCACTAATTTGAATGCACCAACGATACTGAGAAATTTTAAGTGACTGTCCAGGCTGCGAGCTGTCTCTGTCTGCTCTGGCAAGACTCCCGAAAGTAGCTTGCATCCTTCTCCCATTTCTCAGATGTTATTATATTCCTTCTCAGGTCTTTGATGGGATTGAAGATTAACAGTTATAGTTACAATCTTCTTGTATCTTAGCTAGAACATATTAAGTATTAGATTCAGGTTCTTTAGGATAAGACAACTTTTGGAATGATCTCTGTAACATGCCATTTACCTATGCTCCAGACTACTCTGGATTTTAGTATTTTAGTATGTGTCTCTTGTTTGATGTTGTTTGTGTTGGTTGTAGTTCCATCTTGTCTAGGTCATTATCCCTTATTCCTTCTGGACAATATTTGATAATCATTCCTATTGTATATAGTTTTGTATTAGGTTAGAATTTTCTTATTTAGACAAAAGGGGGAGATGTAGTGAGCAGTAGTTCCAGCTATAACCTGGAAGCACTACCCTTACTGAGGNTTCAGGTAACTACCACACCTACCTAGGACCTCCCCCTGGGGGCGGGGCTGAGACGGGAGCCGTTAAGACTGGGGAGCCATTAAGACTGAAGATGAGTCCCTGCTAGCACTCTTGGTTCCTGGATCCTGGACATTGGAGGGTGGACCAAGCAGAGTTCTTCAGAGAACACAGCTGGACTGCACCTCACCTCTCCTGGACCCTGTGACCAACCACTTTACTTGCTGTAAGTTGCCCTAAATCCCTAAATAAACCTCTTAACTACGTGGAGTTGCCTTAAAAATTTTCCCCATTATCTGGCACTCAACATGGGGCTCGAATCCAGGACACTGAGATTAAGAGTCTCATGCTCTACCAACTGAGCTAGTCAGGCTGGTGACAAGGATGGGAGGGGAGAGGTCCTAGGTAGGCATGGCAGTTACCAGAAGCCTCAGTAAGGGTTGTGCTTCCAGGTCATAGCTGGAACTGTGGCCCACTAAAACAGAAAATCTGTATATGATAACCAAATCTTAATTCTATGCCTCATGGCAGCCATGCATGTGTGGGACAGAACTGAGGAAGCAGGAAAGAAAATTGAATCATTTGCAAATGAAATACAGGGCCCCAGAGAATACTTTATGAATTTCTTAAAAAGGCTATCTTCAGCAGTAATTAGAATGATACCAAATTCAGAATCTAGACAGATAATAATTGAACCTTTGGCCTTTGAAAACACAAATGCAGCATGCAAAATAATAATCAGGCCATTAAAGGAATGATCCGTTCCCTTGGAGGATTGGATCAAGGACACAATTAATATTGAGTCTCATGATCATGATGATACATGGATAAGAGAGGTTATATTAAGAAGTTTGAGGAAAAGTAATAATGTCAGATGTTTTAATTGTGGTAAATCAGGACATCTGAAAACGGAGTGTAAACAGAGCATTTCTAGAAACGATGTTTCTTCATAGAACACTGGTAACAAAATAGCCCTTCCTTTTGGATTATGCAGAAGGTGTGCCAAAGATAAACACTAGACCAATGAATGCAAATCAACAAGGGACAGACAGGGCAATCCTCTACCATTGGGAAACTCCCTGAGGGGTCTCACGCAGGCCTCCATTGCAAATTCAGTTCAGAATTTTCCTGTCATCATAGAAGAAACTGCTTCTCAGAGCAGTTAAATAACCAAATGCCTATTGTAAAAAACCATACTGCTTGGGGTAACAGAACAGCTGTAGCAGAAGAACAGGAAATTTAGGAGAAATCATAAAGTGAATTTTTTGGCAAACTTCTATGAATGAACAAAGACCTAAATTAAAAATATGAATAAATGACATTCTCTTGGATGGTCTAGTGGACACTGGTGCTGACATCACAATAATTGCACCAGAATTTTAGCATCCAAATTGGCCTCTTCAGGAGGTAAATGTTCAGTTGTTAGGGATTGCAACATTATCTCAAGTGAAACAGAGCACAAGATGGCTCAAATGTATAGGGCCAGAAGGACAGAGATTAAAATTAAAGCCATATGTGGCTAATATAGCTATGAATTTATGATCTATTACAGCAATGGAACACTCAGATTAACACTCCTCCAACCTCAGAAATGAACCATAATCTAAAACATATTTCTGAAAGAAATATTTGGAGGTATTATTACAAAGAGCAGTCACCGACCATCCAGATTGTACAAGAACAGGGCACAACAACTTCTGATCTTTCAAAGATACCAACAGCTCCNTTGAAGGGATTAACAGACAAGCCTGTATAGGTTCAGCAATGGCTTTAACAATAGAGAAATTGCAGGCTTTAAANGAACTGGTACAAGTGCAGTTAAATGCTCAGCATAGTGAAGAATCAACCAGCCCTTGGAATTCTCCTGTATTTGTTATTAAAAAGAAACCTGGTAAATGGAGAATGGTAACAGACCTAAGAGCAATTACNAAGGTAATTCAGCCAATGAGTCCTCTACAATCTGGAATTCCTTTGCCTACTCTGTTACCTAAAGGATGGCCTCTTATAGTTATTGATTTAAAAGATTGCTTCTTCCCAATACTCTTACAAGAAAAAGACAGAGAAAGATTTGCCTTCATGGTGCCTACTTGTAATAATTCTTAGCTGGTTAAGAGATATCAATGGAGGGTTCTCCCACAGGGAATGTTAAATATCCCAACCCTGTGCCAATATTTTGTACAACAGCCACTGGAAGTAATATGTAAACAATTTCCTAAATCTATAATTTACCATTACATGGACGATATTTTACTAGCTTATTCAAATGCAGATACATTAGAAAGAATGTTTGAAGAAGTAAAGAAAATTTTGCCTTGTTGGGGCTAACAAATTGCTCTTGAAAAGATACAAAGAGGAGATGCTATTAATTATTTAGGATATAAAATAGGTCTAAAAATATTAGACCCAAAAAGGTGCAAATTAGGAGAGATTGATTACAGACTCTCAATGACTTTCAAAGATTATTTGGAAATATTCTCATCTAGGAACTGTTGTTTGGCTAAAAAATGATGAACTGAGTAATTTATTCAAAATCTTAGAAGGTGACAAGGACTTAAACTGTCCAAGAGAATTATCAGCTGAAGCTGAGAGAGAATTGGCCTTGGTGGAAAAGAAAGTACAGGAAGGACATGTAGATTGAGTGGATCCAAAGCTTGATTGTATTTTGGTTATTTTACCTTCTAAGCATTCTCCTATAGGAATTTTAATACAGAGGGAAGGTATTATATTGGAATGGATATTACTATCAAATAAACAGAGTAAAAAATTAAAAACCTATATGGCAAAAAATCTCTGACTTGATTTTAAAAGGAAAATTGAGACTTCGTCAATTAGAAGGAATAGATCCAGCAGAAATTGTCATGCCTTTAACTAAGGATGACATTGTCAAATTATAGGCAGAAAATGAACCTTGGGAAAGAGCTTGCAGTAATTTTTTGGGAGAGATTAACAGGAAATATCCCAAAAATGATAGAATTGAACTTATAAAAAGAGCTGATTGGATTTTGCCTCACATTTTACAGGAAACACACATATCTGGAGNGCATACATTTTATACAGATGCAAACAAACAAGGAAAGTGAGGTTAAAAATCAGAAAATTTAAGTAAAGTGGTTCAAATCCTTATAATTTGGTTCAAAAACCAGAATTGTATGCTATTCTCTTGCTATTAACGGATTTTTCAGAACTTCTCAACATAATTACTGACCCTCAATATGCTGAAAGAATGTCATTACATATTGAGACTGCAGAATTTATCCCTAGTGAGTCAGAATTAACTTTGTTATTTATTCAGGTANAAGATATAATCAGGAATTGGAAGCATCCCTTATATATAACTCACATCTGACCCTATATGGGTCTGCCAGGCCCTCTAGCACACGATAATGATGAGATTGATAAATTATCTATAGGAAATGTGCTGGAGGCCTCAGAATTTCATAAAAAATCATCATGTCAATAGTAAAGTTTTAAAAAAGGATTTTTCCATAACCTGGCAAGAAGCTAAGGTAATTGCAAGGAAATGTCCTACTTGTTCTTTTCATAATCAGACTCCATTACCAGCAGGATGTAACCCAAAGGGTACTCAGAGGAATGAAATCTGGCAGATGGATATGTTTCACTTTGCAGAATTTGGAAAATTGAAATATGTACACCACACCATTAATACCGGTTTGAGATTTCAATGGGCAATTGCTACGATTTCTGAAAAAGCTGATTCTGTAATCATGCATTTGGCTAGAAGTTATGGCCATCATGGGTTTACCAGCACAAATTAAAACTGAGAATGCTCCAGCATATGTCTCTGGTAAAATGAAGCAGTTTTTTGCTTATTACAATATAAAGCATATTACAGGTATATCATGTAATCCTACAGGCCAAGAAGTCATTGAAAGATCAAATTGAACTCTAAAGGATATGCTAAATAAACTAAAAGGGGTAACTAAAACCCGCAGAAATAGGTTACATAATGCTCTATTAACTTTGAATTTTCTCAATGCTAATGAGAAAGGAACAACAGCTGCAGAGAGACATTGGATAATAGAAAAAACTTCGGAATTAAATCAGCCTATATACTTTAAGGATGTGCTGGCCTCAGAGTGGAAACCAGGATATGTGTTACATTGGGGACGAGGTTTTGCTTTGGTTTCTACAGGAGAAGAAAAGCTATGGATACCATCAAAATTAATAAAGGCTTGATTTGAACAAGAGAGACTTCTTAATTAGAAACTGTGAAAGTTCATCATCCAGCATGACCATTCAATTTAAATGAACTTATACCACTAACAAATGCTTTTCATTTAATCAGTTATAACTTGTCAAAAGGGAACCTCCCCAAAGTTAGGGTTGGGGAAACATTTTTGTTCTTGTCTTTCAGGAGAATAAAGATTAAGGTATCTGAAGAACACTGAACAAATGAGATATTTGAAAAAAAAGGACAAATCATCCAGAATAAATGTTCCAAGAAAAAGAGTAAAATGGCCTATTGATATATCACATATAAAATTTCATAAGTTTTACTAAATGTTTATTTCTGCCCTTCTCTACAGACAGGTAATACAATTGGTCTTCATGTAGTCCCAGTTCAATTAAAAATTACAGATGGCTTTGGAGTTGGAGAACAGCTCTCTCCTCTAAACCCAAGCATGTTTTTTAAAAGGAAAAGGCAAAATCTCTGTATCATATCAGAAAAGCGATTTGATATGTGACAGAAGAAAACCACCCCCCACCCAAAAAAAAATTAAGGGACTACTCTATTGCCACTAATCTCAATTCTTTGGCTCTATTTTGATTTTTTAAACTCTTCTTAAGGTATGAATTTTATATCAAAATTTGTAAGATATATATATATTTAAACTTGTCATGATATTAATGGTCATATAGAGTACTAATTAATTCTAGAAAAAAGGCTTCATTTAGCTGCCTATACATGTTTTTTTGTGTTTGAGTCTCTATCAGTTTTCTGCAGGGAATCCTGACCAAGTGTGACAGTAAATTTGAAGTCTCCAGAAAGATGATGGGGCCCCACAATGATGATTCCACAAGGATGATAATAATACCACTAACCTGACAAGCATCACCCAAAGATCAATTTTGAACTACAAACTGCTCAGGACAATATTCAGATGGTTAGCTGACATGATCCTGCCTCACAGACTGTTTGAGCGAGGACTTGAGATAAGCCCTCCACTTTTGTGTTATGCAGAGACTGGATAATAAATGATAGAGCTACCATTGCAAACTTGACAATTAACCAAAAATTTTCTTTTCAGCATCCCCTAAAGATGTCTTCACCCACAAATAGCAGGAAGCAATTTTTAAGAAAATGACGCCCACATTCTTAAGAGGTGAGGTGGGTGGTTTTTGGTTTTTCAATGGGTTTTGGGTTTGGGATAATTTTTATTGTTTAGGATGGTTGGTTACAAGTTGTTATTGCTAACAGTCAGGAAAAAGGCTAAACAAAGGAAATTAGATTTAAGGTTCTTGTTTGAAAAAAAAGAAAAAAAGGAGGATATAGATATGTTATAGACAAAAAAGTAGATTATTGAATCTACTTTTAAAAGGAAATTACTAGTTTTAAATATTTTACATTGCATTGGATTTTTGTATACAAATTATATATATTGATACAAATTTGAGATTGATTTTGTTAGAAAATATTGTAGGTATATTTCTAATCTTGTTCAAGGTATTGTACCTATACAGTTCATTTAAGAATGTTATGCAATTTGGTAATTCTTAAAAGTTATTATTAACTATATAGGACATAGAGAAATGAGAGTTCATAGTTTGTCATTACAATCAAACTTGTAGTCATATTATGTTTTTAAGGTTAAACTGAGATATATTTTACATAGACAGGTCATCTTCAAGCCCTTCAGAGATCTGCAGAATATGGCATTTAAAATGTTTTAATAACTTAGATTTTTTTCTTTTTTATGACTATGAGACATGTTGGTTCCTGGCAGCATCAATCTGCTTCAGAGAAGATATGAGTATTGAAGAGACTACATATGCAGTTAACTTTCATGTGGCAAAAGTTAGCCACTGGGCAAGAAAGTGCCCTTGCATTGACTGCTCATAGTATGCTGTTCAAAAATCGACAGGCAAGACACAAAATAAAGGACTACCGATCCTTGCCCAGACAAATGTGGCTGCAGCTTTGGAAACAGGAATCCTCTGAGGCTAAGACAGTATGGCACCATTGCTGAAGTAGCTTTGCAATCCAGAAAAGGTACAGTGCCTCTTCCTTCGAAGTCAGCTGCAGAGGCAGTGGGCCAATGGCTCCTGATGTACAGTGGAACAGCAGCTGGAACAGTTATTCTTGGAGGAATAACTAGGCTGATGGAGTTTGGCCTCTCAATGATAGACTGGCATTTAATAAAGGAGATGAAACTACCCACAAGCTGAGAAAAATGGGAAGCTGAATTCCAAAAACACCAGCAATTTCCAGAATTTAAAATCCCGAATAATGACAGGACACTGGTAGAATTTATATTTATCTGGTACATGGAATACTCACACCAAATGTGGGATTGNNATGTAGACCCTGCTTCTCAAGTAAGATATCACAAGTAAGAATATCCTATGGGCTGAATATGATGCCCCAACCTTGCAGAGAAATNTCAGGTGACTGTCCAGGCAGCTGGCTGTTTCTGCCAACTCACATTTTTTGGAAGTCACTTGTTTTCATTTCCTATTTTAATAGCTAATATTATTTCCTTCTCAGGTTTCTGAGGGAGTTGAAGATTACATAGTTATAGTTATAGTTTTTCTTAAGAAATTTCAGAAAAGAAACTCACCAAGAGGTGGTAAGTATGTAAGTTTGAAAGACATCATAATATAGTCTTCTGTTAATAATATAAGTTAGGATAGAAAATGAATTAGGTACATTTAGGATTCACCAAAATAGGATAGATAATGGAGTATTTTCTCTGAATTTGTCAAATAAAAAACAGACTTGATATAGTTGATGTATTAATTGCTTGTATATATTGTATATAGTTATTGTACTAATTGTCTATACTTTTCCTTATATTAGTTATAATTTTTTATTTTTATTTTTTATTTTTTTTAGAAAAAAGGGGAAATATGGTGATATTTTATCTGTGTCCCCCAATAAAATTTATTTGAGGATCAGAGAAAAAAGGTCAGCCAGCCACTAGTAGTAAAAACAAAAGTCATGCAATGTTAGCACATGCTCTTAATCCATCTGGTTCTATATGAGTCCAAGGTCACATTAGGGAACAAGCTCCAAGGTGGTGGCACACACCTTTAATCCCAGCATTGACCATAGAATTCTGGAGGTCTGTGCAGACAGACAGGAAGTGATAGAGCTTGGTGGAGCGAGGAAATGAGTTAGCAGAATGGACAGACATAAAAAGCCTGCTTNGACAGGAAGTCACTCTCTCTTCACTTCACTCTCTTTGGAAGCAGCGGCATTGGTGAGGTGAGGCTAGCTGGTGGCTTGTTCCTAATTTCTTTGTTCTCTGTCAGATTTTTCAGCTCTATTTCTTGCTCCATGTGCTTATTAATAAAACTATTTAGAAATTTGTCTTACACCCATCTTCCTGAGGTACCACCACTTTGATTTTCATATCGGATTTACAATTTCTCACTCCCATCAGCAATGTATGAGTGTTCTTCTTACTTCATACCTTCACCAGCATGAGCTGGCACTTCTTTTACTGAGCATAGCCTTTCTTACAGGTGTAGCATGAAACCACAAAGTAGTTTTGATTTGCATTTGTCTGATGGCTATGGATGTTATACTTTTCTTAAANTGTTTCTCAGCCATTTATGTTTCCTTTACTGACAATTCTCTGTTTAAATTTGTACCCCAATTTTCAAATTAGATTATTTGTTTTCTTGATATCTTCTAATTTTTAAAAATAAATTTTGGATATTGTCTCTCTACTGGACATGTAGTTGGTAAAAATCTTTCTCTATTCTGCTGGCTGTTGCTTTGCCCAAATGAAGATGTCCATTGCCTTACAGAAGCTTTTCAGATTCATGAGGTCTCATTTATTTTTTGTTTATATTAGTTCCTGTGCTAATGGTGTTCTGTTCAGAAAGTCTCCTGTGCCTGAGTTCAAGGTTATTCCCCACTTTTCCTTCAATCAGGTTCAGGTTCAGTGTATCTGCTTTTACATTGTGATCTTTGATCCATTTCAAGGTGAGTTTTGTGCAGGTGAAAGGTATGAATCTAATTATAGTCCAGTACATCCAGTTTTTTTCTCAGTGTGTATTTCTAGCCTCTATCCAAAATCAGGTGTGGACTCATGTCTAAGTCTTCCATTAAATTTTACTGACCACCATAGCTGTTTTTATGTCAATACCATGCCATTTTTATTACTATAGCTCTGTAGTACAANTTGAAATTGGAGAATATAATATTTCCAGCACTTCTTNTATTGTTCAGGAGTGTATTTAGCTATCTTGAATTTTTGTTTTCTATATGAAGCTGAAAATTGACCTTTCAAAGTCTGTGAAGAATTGTATTGGAATTTTGATGGTGATTACAATGAATTTGTGGATCGCTTCTTGTGGGATGTCAACTTTTACCACATTAATCCTATTTGTCCATTAATAGAGGAGAACTTTCCATCTTCCAATGTCTTCTTCAATTTCTTTCTTCAATGTCCTAAAATTTTTATCATACAAGTCCTTCTCTTTGCTTGGTTAGAGTTATCCCAAGATATTTGAGGCCTTTGTGAAAAGGATTTGTTACTTAATTTCTTTCTCAGTCCATTTGCCATTTGTTTATAGGAGGGCTACTGATTTTTCTGAATTAATTTTTTATCCAGCTACTTCACTGAGAGTGTTTATCAGCTGTGGTAGTTTCCCAGTGAGATCTTATTTGTCCCTTATGTATACTATCATATCTGCAAAAAAAGATACTTTGATTTCTTCATTAGCAATTTGTAATCCTTTGGTCTCCTTCAATTGTCTTGCTGCTCTGAGTAAGACTTCAAGTGCTATTTTGAATAGGTATNGAGAGAGTAGAAAATCTTGACTTGTTCTTTATTTTAGTGGAATTGCTTTAAATTTCTCTCTAGTTAAGTTGATGTTGCTATAAGCTTTCTGTGAACTGACTTTATTATGCTGAAGTATATCCAGCATAATATCCAGTATTTCTTTTTTAAAAAAATTTTTAGTAAGAAAATTTTTATTCATTTTACATACCAATCACAGATCTCTTGTCCTCCTCATTCTCACTCCCCCTCTANGGTCCTCATTGACTTACCTGTAGGTCAGGACAAGTGGCCTCCAATGTGGAGCCCGAGAATGGGGGATCCAGTGAAGAACACTGTTAAGAAAGCCAGTGCATGTTACGAATAAAGAGGAGGATTAGACACAGGAACCTGCTGTGTCTCCTGAACCTCGGTAAACAAAACAGCAATTATGGGACAAGAAATTACTCAATATAAATTGTTCATTGATGGTTTAAGAAAAGCCTTAAAGGCAGGAGGGGTAAAATTAAAGATTAAGCAATTGTGTGATTTCTTTGATTACATTAAGGATGTCTGTCCATGGTTCCTCATTGAAGGAACTATTAATGAAAGGAGATGGAAACAAGTTGAGGGCACCCTTAAAGATTATTATCAAACCTTTGGACCAGAAAAGATTCCAGTAACTGCCTTTTCTTATTGGAATTTAATAGATGAAATTTTATCACAGAGACATCAGGATTCTGTGGTTGCCAATGTGATAGAGAAGGGAGAAAAAAATCCTTCAGGTGCAAAAAGATAAGGAGTTAAAAGAAAAGAAAGATTTAGAACCAAATGAAAGAAAAAAGAAGAAAGAATGTGAGGATCGTATGTCCTTTGAAAGTGATGTTGAGGATGAGAAAAAGGTAGAAACTAAAAGTAAAGAGATCTCTAGAGAAAAACACACCACATTAGGAGGGAAAGAAATGGAAATGGAAAAGAAAAATCTAAAAATGGCAGAGAAAATTATACCCTCAGTATCAAAACCAAGGCCATACAATCTGGAAGGGGCTAAACCTAAGGCAAAGAAATATCCACCCTTGGCAGATCTTTTTGAAACCAAGGATGATCTGAGTGATGATGACTGGGATGACTTGGAGGAAGAAGCAGCCAGGTACCATAACCCAGACTGGCCACCTGTCACTCAACATTCTCCACCATACAGTTCCATCCCCAGCGCTCCTTCCTTGGCAAGTCCAGTTCTTGACCCTAGAAAGAAACTTCGAGACAAGATAGAATTTTTAAAGGAACAAATAAAATTAGAAAAAGAACATCAAGAACTCATAATTCAATTAGANTGCTTAAAGACAGGAAAATCCAAGGGTGAGGCTAAACAAGAAACCTCCTATAATAAAAGACCACCTATGAGGGGGGCAGCTCCAAAAATTTCCCCAAATTCAGAATTTGCGCCAGAATTAGACAAGATGGAAGCATTCCCAGTAACTGAAATGGTGGATGCACAAGGGCAGGCTTGATGACATCATTCAGGTTTCAATTTCAAATTACTTAAAGAATTAAAGACAGTGGTGGCACAATATGGAGCCACAGCTCCCTATACTACAGCAATTTTGGAGTCAGTGGCCGAGAATTGGCTCATGCCTGGAGATTGGTAGACACTTGCTAGGGCAACACTAACTGGGGAAGATTATCTTCTGTGGAAATCTGAATTTGTTGAGATGTGTATGGACACTACCACGTGCAATGTGCAAGCTGGTAATGGGTGGTATTTGCATATGCTAATAGAAGGAAATTATGCTAGCCATGAGGCACAGATGCAATATGATGCAGTTCTTTTTGCTCAAGTTCAAGTGACAGCAACTAAGGCTTGGAGGAAGCTATCTGTAAAAGTGGACATGAGCTCTTCCTTAACCAATATTATACAGGGGCCAGATGAGCCTTTTGTAGACTTTGTCCATAGTTTAATAACTGCAGCTGACAGAATCTTTGGCAATGCAGACTCAGGTATGGATTTTATTAAATAACTGGTTTTTGAAAATGCCATTGCTGCCTGCCAAGCAGCCATCCANCCATACAAGAAAAAGACTGATTTGTCAGGCTATATGTGCCTCTGCTCAGATATCAGAGCCACTTATCAACAAGGTCTTGCTCTGGCTGCTGCTATGCAAGGATATACTGTTAGACAATTTCTATCTCAACAAAGTAAGTAGAAATGTTTTAACTGTAGAGAAACTGGGCATTTTGCTAGAGAATGTAAGGGAAATAAAAACACAAACCCAAAGGCTCAAGCCCCAGGTTTGTGCCCCAGATGCAAAATTGGGCTAATGAATGAAGATCCAAAATGGATGCTCAAAGACAACCCCTGTCTCAGGTTCAGGGAAATGGGAACAGGGGCCAGCCCCAGGTCCCTAGACCCAAACAAATCTTTGGGGCAGTCAGTTTTGTTCCAGCAAACAATANTCCATTTCAAACCTCTTCAGAGCCACAACAGGAAGTGCAGGACTGGGCCTCAGTTCCTCCACCCACACAGTACTGACACCTGAGATGAGGGGGGATTCAAGCCCTACCTACTGGAGTTGGCGGTCCTTACCAAAAAATACATTTGGTCTTATAGTGGGACATAGCAGTTCCACACTCAATGGATTACAGGTCCTCCCTGGAGTTGTGGACAATGACTACTCTGGAGAGATTAAAGTTATGGTGTCTTCTCCAAAAAATATTAATACCATTGTGACAGGACAAAGATNTGCACAACTGCTACTCCTCCCCTTACTTCCCACCTCTAATAAAGTAGTTGCAAACCAAAGAGGTAATAGGGCCTTTGGGTCCTCAGATATTTACTGGGCAGAAGTAGTGTCAGGACAGAAACCTCTCGTGACCCTATGGCTGTATGGCAAGGAATTCTTGGGTCTGGTTAATATGGGTGCAGATGTTACCATTATTAAGAAAGAANACTGGCCTGTATCTTGGTCCTTAGATGATACCATGATCCATTGGAAGGAAATATATTTACTAATGGATTTTCAACAGGCATACCTGCTTATGCTTGTAATGATGAAGTAGTGCAATTTATTATAAATAGTTCCTCTGCCCAATTATCAGAGTTGCATGCTGTCATTGAAGTTTTTTCAGCATTTTTTTGATCAGTCTCTTAATATCTATACTGATAGTGCTTATATTGCACATTCTGCACCTTTGCTGGAAACTGCCAGTCAAATTAAAAATGTTTCTGACACTGGAGATTTACTTAGACAATTGAAAATACTTATTCACAAGAGAACCCACCCCTTCTTTATAGGGCACTTACGTGCTCATTCTGGACTCCTGGGGCCCTTGACTGAAGGAAATCAGAGAGCCAATTTAGTCACTCGCCCACGAGCTCCTATTTACATACTGACTGCAATCGGTTCTGACAACATTCCTGAAGGAGTTGTTCAAGCACAAGAAAGGCATTTGTTACACTATCTTAATGCACAAACCCTTCGGCTTATGCATAACATTACTAGAGATCAGGCCAAACAAATAGTTAAAGATTGTCCTTCCTGTGCTATACATCTTCCAACTCCTCATCTTGGAGTCAATCCCAGAGGGCTAGTGCCTAATGCACTATTGGCAAACAGATGTCACTCACATCCATGATTTTGGCAACCTTAAATATATTCATGTAATCATAGATACTTTTAGTGGCTTCATATATGCCTGAAATCTGAAATCTGGTGAAGCCACCAGGCATGTTATTGGCCATATGCTCACTGCTTTTGCAGTTCTGCGATGCCCACAACAGATAATGGTCCAGGTTATACCAGCTGAGCCTTTTCTTAGTTCTGCAAACATCTTAATATTAAACATGTTACCTGTATCCCATATAATCCTCAAGGTCAAGGAATAGTTGAAAGAACACATCTTTCCTTGAAACTCACCATTGATAAAATAAAAAAGGGGAAATGGTATCCCACAAGGGGGTCACCTAGAAACATATTATCTCATTCCCTATTTATTATTAATTTTTAAAATTTGGATGCAAATGGACAATCAGAAGATACTCGCTTCTGTCACACAGAAACTCAAAAACAATTTGCATCTGTGTTATCAAAAGATCCCATAAACAATTCTTGGCATGGTCCAGACCCAGTCCTCATCTGGGGAAGAAGATCAGTATGCATTTATTGGAAAGAAATGGAATCTGTAAGGTGGCTTCCAGAACGCCTAGTTAAGCCAATTGATCAAATCCAACAAATTGAGGATAACCACTCAAATGACTCCATGGACAAAAGCTCACCCTGAGGACATTTTTATTTTCTAATTTTAGATAATGAAGATAAAAGTCTGGACTATGCTACAAGGAATGCTGATTACTCTGGTTCTCCCAGCTGATGGTGGTATTAGGCCACCGGTAAATCCCAAAGATTTGATTAAGGCCCTGTTTGGCCCTCCCTGTGAGTGCCCTGGAGGCACTAGTGGGATCATGCCTACTTAGACCACCCAGACCACAGACTATGGTCAGCAAGTTGCCTATCTTACTTATTCCCTTAGCAGGGGAGAGGGAGGGAAGAGTACAAGCAGCATTGGGTCTGTGTCAGTAAACCTAAAATCATACTCACCACTAACAATGTACCTGGACCATGCCCTGAAGGTTGCCAATATGCTACAGAAATGGACTCAACTTGTTATAACCTTGTTCAAGAGTGCAAGGGGACAGACAATAAGACCTATTTCACCACCATTTTACAAAGTAATTATCGTGGTTCCTTTGGAGGCGATTGGTCTGTCACCCCTATAGTCCTTGGAAATTATAAATATGCCCAAGCCTCATGTCTGGGTACCCCTGATTCACATATCTGATGGAGGTGGCCCTCAGGACACAGTTAGAGAAATTATGGTTCAAAACCAGGTAGAAGAGCTTCTAAAGGATATGTTTCCAGAGCTTAATTATCACCCTTTAGCTCTTCCCAAACCCAGAAGGGTAGATCTAGATACTCATACCTCAGATATCCTGAAGGCCACGCAATAGAACCCTTAATATTTCTAATCCCACTCTGGCAAAAGATTGCTGGTTCTGTATGGTCTTGGGTACCCCTATGCCTCTTGCTATTCCTTCCAATTCTTCTTTGAGGCCTGTTTTTTATCCTTCTAGCAATTATTGTAGTGCTAACCTCCCTTTTAGAGTTCAACCTATAGGTTTTCATTCTTTCACCTGTTTTCAGGGAAATTTTTTAACAACCTTAATGTTGATGTTGGATTTATTACCTTCAGTAGCTGTAGTCAAATAGTAAATTATAGTTCATCTTTTTGCCCCAGTAGGGGACATGTGTTTATTTGTGGGGAAATATGGCCTTTACTACTCTTCCCACTAACTGGACAGGATTGTGTGTTAGTATTTTGCTAGTATTTTGCAGCACTGCGGTAAGAAACAGTACCAGTACAAAGGTATTTACACCACAGACCAAAGAGGGTCTGGGCTGCTTGATGGCTCTCGTCCTTCAGCTCTATGGTGCACCCTGTAACAATTAACTGAGAAGTTAATTAGGAGAGGGAACCAGGAAGGAAAAGCTTGTGCGTTGGTACCTCGTTCTTATGGAATTGGTTCTCTGGAACTTGAGAGAGCAGGGTCCTGTCTGTGGCACACTCTGTATGAGGAGAAGAGACCCTGCTGACAGGTCTGGAATAAGGCACATGGGGGAGCAAAATAAAGCTCCTATCTTGGCTAGAAAATCTCTTCCCATTAGGGACACAGGACAGGTTGGCATAACTGAAAATGTGTAGGTGAGAGGGATAACCCTGAAAATAGACTTAAGTGGTGGGGTCTGGTAAGGTGGGTAAGGCTGTCCTATTATCTCAGCAATAGGGAAATGAGCAGGAGAGGTAGACCCCAAGACTCCTCCACGACTAAGTGGCTCCAATATCCAAAGGGAAGGAGATGGATTGGCCCATGCTGTAATGGCTATCTCAGGCTCCCTGTGAGTCCATGGCCAAAGCCTAGGAGATTCTGGTCTGATGCTCCCATGCCACGAGGTGTATGAGAGCAGCCAATGTCTCTTGGTGGCACTTTGGACAAGGCCCAGTTTGGTCCACATGGAGCAGGGCAGGCACAAAGCTCAGTGGCCTTTTCTGCCACTTAAAACAGG
>LZPO01044975.1:23499-34812 GCA_001675575.1 Neotoma lepida | reverse complement strand
AGGTCCCGGACACAAGGAGGATAAGTCTATAAATAGGCACAAGCCATTTTAATGCCTCATCAAAGGAGAAATGGGGGCCCCTTTGCTGGCATAGGCATGACTCCCCTGGAGTCTTACAGCATTTNCCACTTTGTCAAGTCAGTGAAATGTGTAGGCCCTATGCATCCTGAGGATGCAGCAGGTCTGACAGTGAAAAATAGATTTCAGGCTACAGTCATGGGAAGTGGCGAGGGACTGAGGAAAAAATTCACCATTTTGGAGCAACTGGTGTGTGTGTGTGTGGAATGGTTCGGCAGCTGGGCAAATGAAAAAAGTGGCAGTTATGGGTAGAGCAGAGCCTTGGTACAGGGTCCCAGGCAGGCATAGAGAGTCCCACCGCCAGGAAAGCCTGGCTTGTCTCGGCACTAAAATGTTAGTATTTTGCTAGTATTTTGCAGTGCTGTGGTTACTGTGAGAGAAAAGGTCATGAGGCATGACAAAGCCCAGTATGAGAGTTTTATTAGAAAGTGGAGGGGGAGAAGGAGAGAGAGGGACATAGACAGAGAGAGAGGGAAAGATGGCGGGGGAGAGAGAGAGAGAGACAGAGTGCACGTGCACATGAGGAAAGAGAGAGGAAGAGAGAGAAGAGGAAGGAGGAAGAGGCGGGATTTCCTTTGCACATGCGTGAACTGCNCATGTGAAGTCACTTAGCTGGGGGAGTGGCCAGGAATTCCAACATTGTTTGTTATGGCAACTTTTTTTTTTAACCTTAAAAATTCTTTATTTTTTATTTTTCCTGATACAAATTGTGGCTTGATAAGTCAGTATGCTGGTCCTGAGGGAGAAGCTTCATGAAAACAAGGATGCACTGGAGCNGAAACTTGGTTGAAATCCTGGGCTCCTAGTTGCATTGTGTCACATCGGGGTCCTTAGTTCTCCTTGGGCAGTTTTTCTGGCAGTTCTGTACTGGCTTTGCTTTAAAACTTTAGAGCACNTGCATACTCCATGAATTGCATGAGCAAGGGACATGGAGAACATGACTGGAAAATGTACTGAGATGGCCTGCCAAACTAGTGGAAACACATGAACTGTGGACCAATAGCAGTGGAGTCCCCATGAATGAAAAGAATATATCAAGTGTTGTCTTTACAAGGAATTCTGCAGAAGCACCTCCATCATAAAGGAGTAATACTCTAGAAAATAACCAATGCTGCAGCTCCAGATCCTGGAAACAAGTACAGACTGAGGCCAGAGTCATAGGATGGAAATAATGAATGATGGTAGAAGTCAATACAGCCACTTTACAGTGATCAGAGCCAGCACCTTGTGTACCACCCTGTAGGAGGAAGACACAACACTATGAACAGAAGACCAGTGTTATGGCAACTTTATTGCCAGACATAGATGTCATATCTGGAGATGATCCTGTACCACTAGCTTTGATTATGCCACTGCAGAGTAAAAAGGGCAGTTCAATTCATTTCTCTATTGGTAAAGCTAGGTATGTCTGGAGCTTTGACGACTGGTTCAGCAGGATTGGGGGTTGCTGTTCACTCTTATGCAAAACTTTCCAATCAGCTGATTGATGATGTTTAGGCTTTATCTAGTACC
Organism: Neotoma lepida; assembly: GCA_001675575.1. NCBI lineage: Eukaryota > Metazoa > Chordata > Mammalia > Rodentia > Cricetidae > Neotoma > Neotoma lepida. The sequence continues at coordinate 33,222 of LZPO01044975.1, read as the reverse complement.
ATCAATGATATTCAAGACCAGATAGACTCGTTGGTAGAGGTAGTCCTCCAGAAGAGAAGAGGGTTAGATCTGTTGACAGCAGAACAGGGAGGAATCTGTTTAGCCCTACAGGAACACTGCTGCTTTTATGCAAACAAATTGGGAATCCTTNGAGATAAAATAAGGAGGCTGCAAGAAGATTTGGTGAAAAGAAGAGAGTTATTTGAGAATCCTCTTTGGAATNGATTGAATGGATTTTGGCCCTATCTTCTCCCCGTTTAGGACCTTTGCTTGGCTTATTAATACTTTTAGTGCTAGGACCTTTTCTTTTCAATAAATTAATGGCTTTCATTAAACAACAAGTGGATGCTATTAAGATGCATTCTATACAGGTCCATTATAAGCTTGAGATGGCTGAGAAAGAGGAATATGATCTCCTCTAAGTTTTAACTGAAGACATGAGTGTTAAATAAATTTAGACATTTACTCTAAGATTTTGACCTTGGTGCGTGGACTGAATAGCCAGAGACTAGCAACAGGAACTTGCACAGGATAATTAAGGTATTACTAACCACCACCTAAGACAGGAACTGGGCCGTATGCTGCTCAGCTCTCCAATGGTGGGTAAGGATTGAATTGGCGCAGTGTGATGGTTTCCTGACCTAATACAGGCACAGTCCCCTCAAGGGTTNCTTATTGGCCTTATTAAAATTATAAAAGAGGGGGATCTGTAGGAGACTTGTCACATTTAAGGCCATTTTATGATTGCTTTAGCCATATTAGTACTAACCTTAAGTTAGGTTTTTTATTTTCCCCATGTCTTGACCATTTCCTGTATAACAGATGTTTTGCTTCTGTGGTTGGAGACTTCTTGCCATGGGTTAGCTGCCTAGACACCCAGCTCCTGTGGTTGGGGAGTTAGAAATTCCTTATTCTTTTGCCCTATATTTACCCTGAGATGCTCTTGAATAAACGAGACTTGATCAGAATCCTGTCTTGTGTCTATTTCTCGTGTTTCTTATCCCCCTTATTCTCACTTCCCCTCTAGGGTCTTCGTTGACTTAACTGCAGGTTGGGACACCAGGGGGCTCCATAAGCAGATCAAGCTACACAACTGTCTCAGTTATACAGAGGTCCTAGTCCAGGCCCATGGAGGCTCCAGAGGTGTTGGTCTAAAGTTCATGAGTTTCCACTAGTTTGGTTTGGTTGTCTCTGTTGGATTCCCCATCATGATNTTGATGCCCATCTTGTGTCTCCTTGACTGGACTCCTAGAGCTTGGCCTGATGTTTGGCTGTGGATCTCTGCATCTGTTTCCATCAGTTACTGGAAAGGCTCTATGATGACAGTTAGGGTATTCTCTGATCTGATTACTGGGGTAAGCCAATTCAAGCACCCTCTCCACTACTGCTAGTAATCTAAAAGTGGGTCATTCTTGTGGATCCCTGGGAAAGCAATGGATAACCAGACTACAACCCACAGCTCCAGAGAAGCTATCTAACAAGAAAGACCCATGAGGGATGCGTGGATATCCTTGGGAAGGGGAAATAGATGTGATCTCCATGAGTAAACTGGGGATGAGGGGGGAATAGAGGGTAGGGGATGGAGGATGAGAAAATAAGGGAATGGAATGGTCGAGCTGCAACAGAAATGGAGTGAGAAAACAATGAAAAAGATACCATGATAGAGGGAGACTTCATGGGGATAGGGAGATACCATGTGCTAGGGAAGTATCCATTGCGTTTCTAATCTTGCCAGGACTTTTATCAGGAATATATGTTATTTATTATGTGGTGCAATATTATTCTTTAAGTGGCAATGTTTACTGTGCTAGAAAAGCCACTAGGTACAATAAAACCTACTAAAGGAGTTTATTAAGGGAAGGGAATGGGAAAGATTTGCATAGGTCTATGGGATGACCATGCAGAAAGAGAGTGGAGGAATAAGTGGAACCCACTTTTATAGGTTCCCCCCCCCAAAATATGCATATGGACTTATGTAGCTACACCATGCATACACATAGATTATGCATGTGGGTAAATTATGTGATCATGCAGGGCATGATTACATAAAACATAAAGCCCTGGGATGACTAAGCATCTTGCCTGGCTACTGGACAGTGCATGTGTAGTCATGTAGCTGGGGGGAGTGGCTAGGAATTCTAACAATATAATGTCAAAGGACTTTTTTTGATCTAATTAGATGACCATGTGGATTTTGTCTTTCAGTTTGTTTATATAATGACTTAATTTATTGATCTACATATGTTGAACCATTCTTTTATCTCTGGGATAAAATCTACTTGTTTATGGTGGATTTTTTTAATGTCTTATTTTTATACAATTACATATTTTATGGAGTATTTTTGCATCTATGTTCAGAAGAGAAATTGGTCTTTAATTTTCTTTCTTTGTTGGATATTTATGTGGATTGAATGTGAGGATAACTGTGGCCTCATAAAATGAAATGGGCAATGTGCCATCTGTTTCTATTTCATAGAATGATTTGAGGAGTATTGGCATTAACTCTTTCAAATTATGGTAAAATTCTTCCCTAAAACCATCTAGCCATGGGCTTTTTCTGTTTTTCTTTTTTTTTCTTTTCTTTCTTTCTTTCTTTCTTTCTTTCTTTCTTTCTTTCTTTCTTTCTTACTTTTTTGTTGGGAGCTTTTTAATTACTGCTTTTCTTTCACTAGAGGTTATAGGTTTGTTTAAACTGCTTATCCAATCTTTATTTAACTTTGGTAATTTGCAGGTATGGAGAAAATTATCCATTTCTTTTAGATTTTTTCAACTATGTGGAGTACAGGATTTTTAAATAAGTCTTTAAGATTATCCTGTGTCTGTGTTGTTTGTGTGTGTTGAGTGTGATGTCTTCTCTTTGTTTTTATTGCTTTCAGGGGTGTCATGAAGTTGCTAGAATGAGATCTCTCTCCCTCCTNTTTTTGCCTCTTAAACTCACCTTCATTGTGTGCCATAAGTTTGGGTGTATTGTGTGTGGTGATATTTTATCTGTGTCCCCCAATAAAATTTATCTGAGGATCAGAGGAAAAAGATCAGGCACTATTAGTAAAAACAGAAGTCATGCAATGTTAGCACATGCCCTTAATCTGTATGGATCTCTGTGAGTTCAAGGCCACACTAGGGAACAGAGCGAAGCGTGGTGACACATGTCTTTAATCCCAACACCAACTATAGAATTCTGGAGGTCTGTGCAGACAGACAGGAAGTGATGTAGCTTGGCAGAAGAGGAAATGATTTAGCAAAACAGAAAAGGATAAAAGCTTGGGTAGGAGAGGAAGTCACTCTCTTTGGAAGCTGTGGCATTGGTGTGGGGGGGTTAGCTGGTGGCTGTTCCTATTCCTCTGATCTCTGTCAGATTTTCACCCTTATTACTGGCTCTCTGTTTTTTTATTTAATAAGGCTGTTTAGAAATTCTTCTATAATTGTGTTTTCATTTTCATTCAGTTCCAGAAAGTCTTTAATTCCTTTTAAATTTCTCTTGATCTATTTTTCATTCAGTAGAGTTATTAATTTACACAGGTTTGTAAGCTTTCTGTTGTTTATATCCAATTTTAACCTGTGGTAGTCAGATAGGATGAAAGGAGTTATTTTAGTTTTCTTTTATCTGTTGAGAGTTGTTATGTGTCCCAGCATGCGGTCAGTTTTGGAGAACGTTTCATGAGGTGTTAAAAAGTTAAATTCTTTTGTGTTTGGGTAAAATGTTCTATAAATTTTAGGTCTATTTGCTTTATAAGATCATTTATCTCTAGCATATCTCTATTTAGTTTTTGCCTGGATGATTTGTCTATTGGTGAGAGTAGATCACTGAAGTCCCCCACTATCAGTGTGCAAGCATCAATCAATATGTGATTTAAGTTGTAATAGTGTTCCTTTCACAAACTTGGGTATTCTTTTGTTTGGTTATAGATGTTAGGAATTGCGGTATCCCATTGGTGGACTTTTTCCTTTGATGAGTATATGGTGCCTTTCCTTGATTAGTTTTGGTTTGAAGTCTATTTTGCTAGATATTAAAATGGCTACAGTGGCTTGGTTCTTAGGTCCCTCTGCTCAGAAAAATGGATCCTGGTTTTTCATCTGGTTATTTGTGTCTTTTTTTCTTTTTTCTTGAGAATTGAAACCACTTGATGTTCAAAGATATCAATGACCAGTGATTGTGGATTCCTGTTATTTTGTTGCTATTGTTGTTTGTGGTATGTTTGTCTCTTCTCCCCTCTAATGGTTTTGTTGGTCTGGCATTATTTACTCCCTGTGTTTTCTTGAATGTAGCTGAGCTCTTGATGTTCAAATTTTCCTTCTAGCAACTTTTGTAGGATTCCATTTGTAGATAAATATTGTTTAAATTTGGTTTTATCAGGAATAACTTAATTTCTTCATCCATAGTGATTAAAAGTTGGGCTGGCTATAACATTCTGGGCTGGCATCTGTGAGCTCTTAGAGTCTACAGCACATTTGTCCAGGATCTTTTAGCTAGAAGTTAGAGTCTCCATGGACAAGTCAGGTATAATTCTAATAGGTCTGACTTTATGTGTTATTTGGCCTTTTCCCCTTACAGCTTTTAGTATTCTTTCTTGTTTTGACTTTCTTTTCTGATCCAGTCCATTTGATGTTATGTATGCTTCTTGTACTTATACTATAAGCATCTACTTTAGGTTAGGGAAATTTTCTTTTTTCATTTTGTTGAAGATATTTTCTGTTCTTTGATCTAAGATTATTCTCTTTTCCATATTTCTATTATCCTTAAATTTGGTCTTTTCATAGTGTCCCAGATTTGCTGGATGCTCTATGCCAGGAGTTTTTTGTTTGTTTGTTTGTTTGGGTTTTTTTGGACTTAACATTTTCTTTAACTGCTGCATTTGCTCCTTGTGTCTTTAATGCTTGAGATGAACTCTTCCACATTTTGTATTCTATTATTGAGGGGTGCCTTTGTGGCTCCTGTTCTGATTTCTAAGTTTTTCATTTCCAGATTTCTCTCAGTTTGAATTTTCTTTATTGATTCTATTTCCACTTTCAAGTCTTGAATACTTTTATTTATTTCATTCCATTGTTTCTTTGTGTTTTCATAAATTTCTTTAACTTATTCATTCATTTCCTCTTTAAGGATGGGATTGGGGGATTGGATTTGGAAGAGCAGAGGAAGAAGTGAAGATCAGCAGTTAGCTGCCTGCTTCCTTGGGAGGAGTGTCTTTTCATATTTTAATTGGAAGCTAGAGTAAGCTCACTAAGTTAATTACAACCCATAGCATTGTTATGGTTAGTCCTCGCTTGCCTGCTATTTTATTTTCAGAAATTATCTCAGAGCCTGGAACATTGATTTGGATAATGAACACTCACTAATGAACAAATTATAAATGTGCATATACTTGATACTGTACATTATTTATAGACTTTGCAAGTAAGTGAGTGGCAGATTGTTGAGCAAAGAACATTTGACACCTAAAATATTAGTAANGTAGAAATTATATAGAACAACACAAAGTTCTAATTTTATAATNTACTTTATTATGATTATAAAATATATTAGCTAAATTTTTGAAATGTAAGACAAAGAAAAATGTCACTGAGAAAGCATTGCTTGTAAATGTCTTAGAAGAAAATGACTAACATAACAGAACCCACATATATTAGCTTCTTTCCTGTTGCTGTGATAAAATACCACAACCAAAGGCAATTTAAGAAGAAATGAATTTATTTGGGCTGTAGTTTCATGGGGAGATACAAATTGGTGGGGGGGAGAGCATGGCAGCAGTCAACCATAGCAGGAAGCCTAGGTATCACATGTTCAAAAACAGTCAGACAGCAGTAAGAATCTGGAAGTAAAGCAAAGCTATCAGATTTCAAAGTCTACACCTAATAATGTACTTTCTGTTGTAAGGCTGCACCTCCTAAAGGTTTCATAATCTCTCAAACAATGTCATTAACCAAGGAACAAGTGTTGAAATAGGTTCTGCTATGGGGGACATTTTTCACTATAATCACCATATCACATAATATATAATATTTAAGAGATTCTAATGCATCACATACAAGTGATTTCTTTTACCAAAAATGTATTTAAAGGGTACATTTATAAGAATGCTACACATGTTGTAAATTACCTTGAGTGCTTAATTTCTAATGGAAATATTCATTTTGGCTTTTGCCAGTGAAAAAATTTTAAAGATTTAAAATGTAATGGAGACTAGCCTAGTAAAATTGATACCAGTAGAAAAAGCAAGGCAAACTCTGATAAAAGTACAGATAACAAGTAGAATTATATCTCTAATTTTACTAACATGAAATAGATGTGATTTTATATACTTCAAGACCCAAAAGAGAATGTACCACTGTTAAATAAGAGGCTTGAGCATTGAGTCTATCAGCAGAGAGAGAGAACCTGGATAGATTACTTTAGTTATATGACCTTAGTCTCATATTTCTGCCAAGATGAAGATATTTAAAACATCTATATCATTTTATGCAATATATGGGCTCATTTTAAAAGCACAAAGTAAATATTACAAGAAAGCTTCCTACTCACTGAAAATAGTAGTAGTGCCCAATGTTCAATGAAAAAGTAAAAGTAACATTTATTAAGCCCCTCCTCTTTGTTCTTAGCTAAAATAATTGCGTATTATTTTCTATAACACTTATTAAACCATTCAACATATTTTTACAAGAATCCCCTGTAATTTTTCAGGGATTGTTCTAAGATATTCACTACTTCTTTATGATTATAGTCAATAGTATCTATCACCAAGGTCTAGATTAAGTTTTATAATACACATAATAAAAAAAGAGAGATTCTAAATAGACTGAAGGACCAAAGTTTGGTGAGCTGTCATTTTTTTAGCTTTTTAACTATATTGTATATAAAAACACTTACTTGGAAAAAATGTGAAAACAAGTATCAGGAACACTTATTTTAAATGATATGCATTGAAAAATTTTCATTTGCTAATTTTTATTAAAAATATAGGGAATATATGATCCACAGATACATTTTCAATTTATTATTAAAACATGAATATTATTAAAGTCCATTACAAAGAAATTTCATTTTGCAACAAGGTTTTTCATTCATTTGCAACTTTATGGAAATAGTGTGAACTTGATTCAGTTCTTAATGAGCACAGCTATAAGGGAACTGAGAAAACAATTAGACTCAACATCATATTTTAACAGCAGACTATTAGAACTCTTTTGCAAAAGTTTGATAGAAAATAAAAATAGAATCATTTACTTAAAAGTCAAGCATGTGTATGTACAAGAAAGCCCTACTGCTGAATGGTGACACCAAGTTTAGAAAGTAACTAACCATAGGGATATACAATCTGCAACAAACTGATGTAACTTTCAGAACAGATAGCAATAGTTTTCTTCAGTTATAGCCAAAAGATATAAGAATGTCAGAGACTTTCTATGGACACTATTTTTTCAATTCTAATTTACATGTCAGAAATGCAAACACTTTTCTTTATTCTAACCATGAGACCACATGCAGCTCATGGTTTTCACAATGATTCATAAGAAGAAATTCATGTTATTAATATGAATTACTAATAAAATAAATAGGTTTTAAATATCATATTCCAACCCATAGTTTTTTCATTGGGGAAAATCAGATTTTATTTGCTGAAGAAAATATCTTAATTTCAGTGAAGTTTGGTTTATTGTTCTTTTAGTTTGTAATTTTTATTTCTTTGATCAAGAAACATTTGTGTACCACATTAATAATAACCCATTTAAAAGTGNTTCCAGTTAGAAGTCACCTATTTAAACACATCATTTTAAAGACTAAATAGAAAATCTGTAGAACTACACATATATTTATGACTTAATGAAATTATTTATAAGAAATACCCTATTATCATTGCTGGAAAATTGAAGGGAAAGTTTATTTCCATATGATATTTGACTAATTAAATTATGAAGTAAGAGTTATTAATCAGAAGTATTTCTTCCAGATTTATGAAACATATTTTGTGACGATGACTTAAGTGCAGATAATACCATACAATTTCAACCAAATTTAAGTACATTGCCAAATATTCTTCTGTATTAATTTAAAACCTAATCTAGTTTAATCTAGAGAAAGATTCCTCATGAGTAATTTTTGTAATTATATTTGAAATACTTGGATTTTGTTTATTGATGTCATCTGATGTACATTCATTCTACTCATCATTTTTTATATTCAATAACTTGTTGTTCCCAAAGATAACATTTAGAAGATTAAAGTTTTGTGATGTACTCTTTGATATTCAAGACGTCAAACAGGGAATTGAATGTAAAGTTTATGTTTGCTTCACAATATCTGAGGCCTATGGTGTAAGGCTAACATCTTGAGAATTAAAATCATGCGAAGACCTATTAAATGACACCTATGATGGTTTATATTGTCTGTCAGCACAGTTCATAAACCAGGAAGAAATCAAATAGAAAGGAAGACAGATTTTAGTAACTCCTATGTTATAAAATCTGGAAACATATNATATGGATGCCATAACTTAACTGGAGTCTGGAAAAGAAATACCACTTCCTTGCTCAGGGTGATACTTCATGAAACTGTAGTCCCATTACTAAAGCATATTTAAAAGTGTGCTTCACATTCAACAATATCTGCCACTCTTGGAATTCTCTAAGCTTGCCAGAAAGCTATCTTAAAGCTCTGAATCTTTTGTTTTTTAATTCAATTTATTTTTTGCAAGGATTGAAAGTGAATTGATTTCTAAGGCTAGAAATAACTATATTCATATTTGTACTGCATTTAAAAAGTAAGTTTATCATTTTGCCTACATCTGTCTACATTAGTCATCTCCTGTCATAACCCTAAATTCAAGGTTGCCATTCAATACTGGGCAATTGCTCAAAAGGAAAAATTAGAAATATTTAGCACTTATATTTTTTTCTGATTGTACTTTATAATCAAATATAATACTTATTAAATGACTGATGAAGATAGATTCAGATGTTATTGATAAAATTATTCTCATTTTAAACATGCTAATGATTTTATAAGTATACGATCTAGTTAGTTGTTAACTTCTTAGGAGACAACTATGCTAATATTACTCCTATAACTTGTACTTGTTTGAATGAGAATGTCCCCGGTGTGCTCATATATTTGAACACTTGTTTCCAAGCTNGTGCTGTTATTTGTGGAGATTATAGAACCATCCCCCCACCAAATCCTGTAACCCTGAAACCCCGCCTCCCGCAAACTCCACTCTCCTGAGAGACAGAGCCGGCCAGTGCTGATTGGGACCAAGAGGTGAGTATCCCCTTAGCAGAACACCTCAGCCTCTTGGCTCTGGGCCCAGGGCCACAGCCCTGTGCCCCTGCACCATCACCCAGTGCAGTCCCAGTTTCAGGCCAGTAGGCCAGTCTGCTGCAGGCAGCACAGACCACCACCATCCCCCCACCTAATCCTGTAACCCTGAAACCCCACCTCTGGCAAATTCCATCCTCCTGGGAGACAGAGCCCGGCAGTGCTGATTGGGACCTAGAGATTCCATCAACCCTAATTAGACCAAGAGCTCCCATTGGACCAAGAGTATCAATCAGACCAAGAGAGGCCTCCCGCAGACACAGACACTGCCTGCACCAAGTGGAGGAAGAAATGAGTAGACTCCAGTACAAAAATACAGTCAACAACAAAAAGACAAATATGACCCCATCAGGACCTAGTGATTCTACATCAGTAAGACCTGAACATCCCAATGCAGAAGAAACAGAAGAAATTGC
>LZPO01044974.1:42443-52698 GCA_001675575.1 Neotoma lepida | reverse complement strand
CTTTTACCAGAAAAGTAGAACATTAATTATCTAATGTTGTACAGAATGAATCCCATCAGACTTATTGGATTAAAATGCCAACTCAGTGCTTACACTTCTGAGTTTGTACGCAGAGTGTTTCTGTCGATCTGCACCAAGCTCCTCTCTTATCTCTGTGGAAACCTCACACATGTNTCTCCACCTCCCTGAGATGTGGGGGCTTGAACAACACGTAGGATGTGATCTACTAGTTGGCTCTCTGTTAGTCTCTGCCAAATGAGATGCTANAGGGAGCCTGAGAGTCTGGAGAAAGAGTCTTCCCACATGTTCATTCCTGTTCTTTACAGGGTCCTGACAGCCAGGCTTCTTTATCTTGTCAGCTACAATTTCTTTTAACCTGGAAGCCTTACCCCTCAGTTGACCCCAGGATTTCAGGCTATGTCAAGCCCTGCACACCTCTCACAGATCCCCATCACCTTGCTGCTTCACATCTCCATAGGATTCTGACAATGTAGCCACATTCTCTACCAGAAGGATGGATTTTTATCTATTTTGTGATGCCATTTTTTCCTTTTTTTTCAGGAATCCTATAAAACATTTTGTAGTATGCATCTTATATTAAAATAATTTTTTCTTGGCTTGTCAGTTAAGAATTCTTGCTGCTCATACAAAGGATTCCAAGTTCAGTTCACAGACCCCTTCTTAGGTACCCTACAACTGCATATAATTCCAGCCCAGCAGATCTGGTGACCTCCTCTGATCTGAACTGACACCTGAACAAATGTACACAGACAAGCACACACATATACACATAGATAATAATAAAAAGTAATTCTTAAAAATAATAAATTCCTCTTCCTCTTAAAAACAGTATTAAAAGGCTGTTGAGATATTCTTCCGGCAATTGTTTTCCTTACAAAAGTCACAAATGAAGTATTCTGGAAACAAAGGTTGAGGAGAGACATACAGTCTCATTTTCTTTTCAAGAGGACGGGCTTAATGGGGTTTGGAACATAATGAAAAATCCCACTGGTGCTGTTTCTAATGGAACCAAATATCTTAGAAACAGAGAAGTGATCAAATATTCCAGAAGGTACCTTCTCATTTCCCATTCATCCATTCAGTTACCTATTCACTGTTGATATCAGAGCCAGTTGTGGAGTATCTTGGCCTGCAGAACTAGATCTGTCAGTTACTGGCTTTATAGTAGCAGTAACACATTTCAGCTTGTTGCCCTACCTTATCTTTCCAATATTTAATTTATGGCCTGACTAGAAATGCCTTCACTCAGAATCTCAGCTGAGCCACATTGTAACACTTCATTGACAGTGTATTTTTCTCTGGATGACACATTGGTTTAACCTGAGATAGAGTTCCAATATATTGTTATGTGTGGAGCTGATAAATATTCGCAATGACATTTCAAGATTATCATTAGATGAAGGCAGAATAGAGAACCTTACTAAACTTTCTTCAAACATATCTGGGATATGTCTGATAATGCCTGGCCTTTTCCTCAAGATACTATGTCAAAATTCTTCTGACTTTCAGATATATATATATATATATATATATATATATATATATATATATATATATACAATTTTTTTCTTCTCTCAAAAGTAAGTAGACTTAGTACATCTAATATTGTTTGAAAACTCTGACACTCTGACATCTCCTTTCTCTTGGGTTTAAAACAAGGAACTAAATTGCTGACAATTGGTTCATTTTAGTCCCTTCCAGTAATTATCACAGTTCAGTTGTCTAATGAAATCCCATGCCTGGTACATGAATACCTCCAGTAGTGCAGAGCCACTGTCTTCAAGTCCCTCATATATTCTTTTAGAAGAATAATCAATTTCCTGAATTTTCACACAAAATGAACATTGTCTAGGACTCGTGATATGCTTTAATAGCAGGTCCTCTGGAGAAAAATAACTGATGAATGACATTCTGACTTTATGATTTGCTCATCTTCATGGTGTTAACACACCAATAATGGCCAGTTTCAAGTTACTTGTGTGAACACAGATGAAGTCTTTCTCAGGGGAAAGACATGTGGGCTGGTGGAACACACCACAGTGGGACATAAAATGTACAACCATGGTGTAGTTCAACTCGAAGCACGCCTTTAGCCATTATCTATAACTGTAGAAGGCCGTTATCCCAGAATATGACAACAGAGGAGCACCTTCAAACCTATAACACCTGTGTTAAGCCATATATATTGATTACTTGTTCTGTTTATAACATTTGTTCTGAGTAATGTTTTTAACAAATCACATTATTGGCCTTAACGTGCCTAAACTCACAAAAGAAATTATGTGATTATTTTGGAATATTTTCAAGTGCATTATTTGATTATATAGTATCACTAATTCACAAGCACCTGATTATTATTTTAAAATATGTCAAAAATTTTTGATACAAAATCTGACTGTGTAAACNTGGCTGGCCTAAAACTNCTAGATGAATAAAAGGTTTAGACCTCATGCTTGGCTTTAAGCTATGTTTTTGTTAATTACATTAATCATTTAGATTTGTCATAATTTTATTCTCAACAATTTTTCAAAATTTAATTTTCAGCTTTTCAAAATTTAATTTTCAATTATGCAAGGAACTGCCAATATGTTTAATTAAACTTCATACAGATGACAATCTGCAGGAAAAGATTCTGGTAGACTCTAGAGAGAGTGTTTTCAATATTGGATCATGGTTGTTAATTGGATAAAAATAACTGACGGATTTTACATTTTTCATGCAGTTTTCAAATTTTGTTTTATTTAGTTCTCCTTAATTCTTTTTTTTCCTACAATCTCACCAATATTTCTACCCATCCTCATCAATACCAAAAGTCTTTGTTAAGCATATGCTTAAAGAGGTAATGTTTTCCTTCCCTCTTTTTAGAGNTGGACAAATTCTTAGTTTCCTCAAAGCCTGATGGTATAATTTCTGACTAATGAGATGGAAATTTTAAAGGATTATTATACATGCCCTAGTGAAAATAAGAGACATTTTCTATTTTAAATAATGGTGATTATAGGAAAGTGCTTTAAATTGTTCTGACTGCAGGAGTTTTTCTGCTTTAAGTGTAATTACAACACACGATGATGATCTGTCTAACCATTTAAACAGAAAACTTCAGTTTTCATAATAAAGACAATTTCAATGTTCATATAACTCTTTTATAGCAACTGAAGATATTTTAACAGAATGAGAGCAGGCAGCACGAAACCATACTTCATGTGAATCATTCCATTTGGATTAAACCATTTGAGCTTCAATGTACAAATAATTAATTATGACATTTTTAAATTTTACAAATAACATGAAGTATCTTTGACTGTGCTGGTCTTGTCAAACACTCTCTAAATGTTATTTTCCATTNATATGGATGTGTATTTATGTGGACATATGCATGTGTACACAAACTTTCTTTGTAAGTATGTGTATACGTGTATGTGTTTGTATATATGTGTGGGTACACATTCACACATGTGAGCACATTCACAGGTATGTACAAGTGTATCCCAGAGGTCAGAAGTAGGAGTCAACTGTGGTTTTTAATCACTCTCCACCTTGTTTCTGAAGACAGAGTCTGTCAATGAACCCAGAGTTTATCAACTAGGCTAAACTGGATGGCTATCAAGTCCCAGAGATCTACCTGTCTCTACCTCCTCAGTACTGGGATTNCACGTGCTTGTACCCACATCTGATTTTTTTACATGGTGGGTAGGAGATGGAAGATTTAACTTAGGTCTTCATGCTTGCACTCTCAGCTAGTTTTGACTGACCCACCTCTAGCTNCACATACTTATTTAATCTGTGTTAAATCCTGATTTTTAGCTGGCCTAAGATGGAAATGCTGAGACACGGAAAACAACTCACCCCATAATACAAATGGCTGCTCTGGAGTGAATCAGATTAGTGCAGACTCTGGATCTTANNCTGGGCTGCAAGAGTGACAATAATCTGCCCCTTCATTTCTAGTGACAACGTATCAGCGAGGAGACTGAAACTTTGGGAAATGCTAAGGATTAAATAGGTTTTATAAATGGATGGATGCCAAAATTTTCAAACCATTAGCCTCTTCTGTTTGTAACAATGTTTCCCATACACTTCTCTGCATTCCTGATTATTAACTATTTTCTGTAATTGTCACTTAAAAAGAAGTACCTTTAGACACTAGAAAGATTAAGACAGTTTTGGGAAAAAAAAAACTGATGTGAAATTACACATAGATATTGGGAAACAAATCGTTTAACTAAAGAATGACTGTTATTGTTACTCTTCTCTTTAATTAGAATAAGNCAATATATGGCATATGTATTTATCANATATTGACACAATCATAATATACAGTTCACTAGTATTTCTATATTAATTTATATCTATGTTGTTTATATANTGGTTAGTATATTAAATGTAATATCCATTTAAATGGTTTTCTAAATGACTCCATTCATCATTAAATCTCACCTTGTACCATTGGAAATCATTTTCCTGTTGTAGTTGGTTTGATTTTTTTTCTCATACATAGAGCTTTTTTAACCATATAAAAGAGTAGCCCCCTCCTTTTATCTGAGAGATGTGTTTCATCCACTCACTGTACATAAACAAACACTGACTATGTTTGCCTGTGCTTGCCTAACTAGGTCAGGAGACCCAGGAATGCAGACTGGATCAGCAAGGGAAGAGAAAACAGAGGTAGAGGGAAAGAGGAAGGTTTGGGGAGAGTCCCAGGGAAGTGCAGTCACTGAGTTCCTCTTCTCTCATGGACCTCAGCAGATATTTTATGTCCTATGAGTTGGGCTATGGATAGAGGCACCTTACCTCTTGATTGCAGCCCCTGGGAATTATTTTATTTTGTTTATTAATTTATATATTTATTCTACATGTATTTTACATCATGTATCTTGACCCATTTATTTCCCGACACTTTGCATTGGCTCTCCACCCCTGCANATCTCCAAAATAAAACAAAATTTAAGAGAAAAAAAGAAAATAGATAGATAGATGAATAGATAGATAGATAGATAGATAGATAGATAGATAGATAGATGATAGATAGATAGATGGATGGATGGATGGATAGATAGATAGACAGACAGACAGACAGACAGACAGACAGATAGATAGAAATAAAAAATAAGGGGAAAACTTAAAAATCTCATCACGAACCTGCAGAGTGACACAGTGAGTCATGCTGTAAACCCCTTTGTCCCTGTATCTTTACTTCCCAGTGTTTATTGCAAACAATCATTGGTCTGGTTCCAGACCTCTGGTTTCTACTATACTATGGATGCTGGGCCCTCACTAGGGGTCCTCCTGGATATCCTGTTGTTGTCCTGGGTTGTGAAGATCCTACAGCTTTGAGTCTGCAGGTCAGGTCCCTTCACATGCTCCAGAAGACCATAGATGGGATGGATGATGGGTCTGGGCCTGGGTAGCTGTAGGGTTGGTCCTCCAGATGTGAAATGGGGACAGCTCTCCCATGCTTACAATTTCAGGGCTGGCACATCCACACCTGTACTAACAGGGTTGGCTCTCCCATTCATATGACTGCAGGGCCAGCTCTTCCACCTGCCCCAGACGTGGATCGGGGTTGGGTAACTCTTCCCCACCCATGCCACCACAAGGTGTATGGGTAATGGAGAAAAGTCTTTTAAACTGAGAATGGTAATATCTCCCTCCATAATCTTGTCTCACACAGAAAAAAAGATGACGAAGAAGAAGAGGAGTAGGAGGAGAAGAAGAAGGAAGAGAGGAGAAGGCGGTGAAGGAGGAAAAAAGAAAGAAAGGATAAAGATGCAAAATGCAACCATATACAATTAAAGNCAGAAATACAACTGAGAACAGCACGGTGTCTCACACCGATAAGCTTAGTACTATGGGAGCAGGGGCAGTGAGTAATGAGTTTCATGATATCATGGGTCACATAGGGCGATTTAAAAGTTTAAAAAAAAGAAAGAGAAAAGAGTATAAAGAAAGAAAGACATTTTCTACCTCTAATACCTAAGATACCCATGATATTGTTTGGATATCTGCCAGTGGTCTAGTTCTCTGTAAGAAAAGGGGCAGTTACTCAACACACTCCATCCCCAAGACTTGGAGACTTCAGGATTTCTCAGTACAGGCACTGAGAAACATAACTTGCATCCTGAGGGCCTCAGCATCTGTTCATCTTTTCTCTGCCTTAGTTACATTTTTTTTCGTATCTGTGTACATAAAATCATTTTCTCTACCATTTCCAATGTAAATCTTTTATGAGAAAGTCTCTTGCTAGTTTTCAGGCATGTGGTTATCTTTCTTAGCCATCTAGGGGCTCCNCCTTCCTAGAATCTATGTAAGAAATGTGAGCCCCAGGGAAGATAGATAGTGCTTGTCTTCCAGGCTCAGCAGGAGGGAAACAGCCTAACTGTGCTTAGGTCATCTGCCTCTGAGGTGTAACATGACCTCAGTCATGAATAGAAACCTTTCCTGTGGGTAAAGACATTTAGCAAACAAACAATGGAAAACCCCCACATTGCAAGCCAGATTTATAATCACTTCTACTCTTTTTCTAGGCAAAGGAGAATTCAGACTAGTTCAGATCTCTCTCCTCAATTGAAACACATTTAAATAGTCTTTCTTACCTGCACAAATAGCCCAGGGTAACATTCAATTTGGCGAAACAATGAAAATCCATTCTTGGGAAAATGAGACAAATAACATACATTTTAGAATACCAAGGCGTGTTGAATGGCACTTGGTAAAAAAAGAGATCCGTTCCTCCACTCAGTCTCCTCACTTGTGAAATGAGTGATGATAAAAACGGAGCCTCCCAAGCATCAAGTAGATAATTTGCACATATTGGTAACTCAGCATCTAATATTTGTGTTCAGGGTATAATTCTGATCAATTTGCACATAATTTTTTTTATTTGACTGATTTAAGAACAAAGTTCATACATCTAAGTAGTTAAATACATATAAAAACATCTGGATTCCAAATTATATTTGTAGATTAAAGTGTTATTTTCATTGATTCTCCTTAACATTTTTTTTAAAGATTATCTGGCAAATTTAAGGAACATCATTATTTTCATATTTTTGATTCTCTAAATACTTGATAAACATTTATTAATGCTTTGTCTTACTGGGCTATGAGAGGTTATACATGACAACTGTTCCTGCTGAAACCTACATTTCAATAACTTATTTCTCCACCCTCCAAATTTTCTTCCCAGATCTTTTAAAGAAATATATTAATATTTATTTATTCCATTGGTTTTTAAAGAATATGTATGCATGTGTCTATGTGAGAATATGAGCATATGAGAGTAGGTAGGTTCCTGCAGAGGCCAGGAAAGGACATTGGATCACCTGGACCTGGAAGTATAGGTCATTATGAGTCACTATAGAACAAAATGTGCTTGTCACTAGCCCTACTCCAAAGTTTTTAGTACAAAAGTTATGAAAAGGAATGTAAACTACTATTAAAAAACCCCATGCTACGAAGCCACCAACTAAATCCAAATTCAAAGCCACAATAAAATGATACTGGAATTTTTAAGTTTATCAAAATTTAGGTGTATGGGCTCAGGGTTGATAGTCACACCCACGTGACCTCGCATGCTCTGACGAAACAGTCATTTCTGCCCAAGTCACCTCCGGGCCAGGTCACTTCCAGGTCGCGTGCCAGGTGTATGGTGGTTACATAGTTGGCACACTCTTGTGACCATGTGACCAATGCGCATGCGTGAAGTAGCCATGAGGACCGAAGTATGCATGTGCAGGCCAGTCTTTAAAAAGCAGGTCCCATGCACTCTCCTCTCTCCTCATGTGTCTTTCGCAGGCCTGTTGGTGCACTNGCCCTCTATCCCCCGACCCTTAATAAAATTCTTGTTAGTGGGTTTTTCATGTTCATGACCTTTCCTCACAGGGTAAGAGCGCCACAAAAACCTAACAATGGTCACAGTATTTGTAATTTTCCCTAATGACATATTTTTCTTTAAAATACTTTGAAATACACCAATCAGTTCTACTTTCAAAGCATTTCCTCCTTTATATAACTATGAGATTTAATTCAATAGCATTGGCTTGAGTAGATTTTTATGATACAATTTGTGATCATTTGGTAAAATGAAACGAAAACATAAGGATGCTATACACGTATATTTATGATTCATTTTTTCCATATATTGAAGTTTGTTATAGAAGTTATACCCGAACTCAATCAAAATCAACTAGGGATAAATTACTTTTGAATTACTTTATTATTATTGCATTGACTACCTTGGAGTTACAGACAGTTACAAACTGTCATGTAAGTATCATGAAATGAAAACATGTCCTCTGTAAGACCATCAAGTGCATTTAATTGCTTGCTGGAAATCTCTCCAGGCTTCAGTAGTATCTTTGCAAAGGACAAGAAGTGGAATTAAAACATAGGTTGGAACAATTTTGAAAAACCTTTCAGTTCAAACTTTTCTCATTCACTTAGAAGTTTTTCCAGTTTTGAATAGTCATGCTTAAATGCAAGGTATCTCCTGACTTACTGGAAAAAAATGATGAAATAGGCTATATTTTTTTAAATATGTAGCATGTTTTTATTCACAGTGATTACATGTAATTATACAAACTATATATAATACTAACAACTAAAAGTTATTAAAATATGTATGATGCATATTTCAAGCACATTTTTACATTTTTTGTCACAATAACAATATAGCATATTCTCCATTGAACTCACCATGTGATAACAAGAAATGCATTGGTAATAGTTCATTTTATTTTTTGAATTAGTTAATGAATTAATTGTGTATGTTCGTGTATGTAGAAGACAACTCATGGAAGTTAATTCTCAATTTTTACCATGTGAGTTTTGGGAATCTAATTCAAGGTGTCAGACATAGTGGCACATAACTTTACTT
This sequence comes from Neotoma lepida, assembly GCA_001675575.1. Lineage (NCBI taxonomy): Eukaryota > Metazoa > Chordata > Mammalia > Rodentia > Cricetidae > Neotoma > Neotoma lepida. Next base: position 43,802 of record LZPO01044974.1, on the reverse strand, counting down.
ACTGAGTAATCTTACTGTCCTTCCCTTTATTTTGAGTTTTCAATGGTATCTCCATTACATACAGGATAAACTTTCAGCACCCTTTGACTCATAGGGCATTATGGTTGTCCCATAGTAAGATATACAGTAATGACATTTCCTTTTATCTAGGTAATACATCTATTTTCTATGTGAAATGGGTGGAGGGGATCTGGTATTGGTTTTAATGTGGTGGTGCTGTGTTACTCATTAAGCCGTGCTGTTTACCCTGCGAGAAAAGCCACGAGGTACAACGGAACCTAAGAAGTTTATTAGGGGAAGAAGACAGAAGGAGGTGCTCAGTCCTGTGGAAATGGTTGTGCATGGAAAGAGAGAGAAAAGAAGAGAGGGAAGAGAGGAAGGGAAGGAGTCTGTGATCTGCTTCCCAAGGATTCCTCTGTACCTGTGCATAAGGACTTACGGAGCTATGCCACACATGTGCATGGATTGTGTGATCACGCTGCATGCGAATTACAAGATCATGAAGCATGCAGCACTGGAGGATCACGTAGGACGTAGGACGTAAGGCCACTTGCTTGGCTACTGAACTGCGCATGTGTGGTCATGTAGCTAGGGGGAGTGGCCAGGAATTCCAACATATGGAAGGACTAGAGACACTGGGGTGAAGACAAAGTGTTCAGATAGAGTCTATTGGGGCCTCTCCTGCACTGTTCCATCAATATCTTCAGCAAACTACCCTCACCTACAACCATTTCACCTCCAGAATTACTTTTTTCTCTTTGAGCAATACTCAAAATAACAGGAAGCATGCATTTTTCCTGATTGTTTTTCATCTTGAAACATGCATCTTCCTTTCATTTGTCTTGTAAAGTGTTCTAATTAGCTTTTAAATTTCCTCTTCTGTTTTCATCTTGTTTTTAAAGCTTTCTTTCACTGACACCCAAGAATTTTCTCTAACTATGTCTTCAAAATTGTTTGATCATTTTAAAAATAATATTAATATATATTTAGTATTATATTCCAAGTCTATTTCTCTTAGTAGTTCTAGGGAAACTTGTGGACCAAATCATCTTTTGTATGCCTTTTGCGAAGCAGTGCAGTATTTAGTAGACATTAGAAGAAACATAGTGGTTTCTATCAATTAAAGAATATACTATGCTCAGATGTTTATTATTTGCACTTATTTGTGCTCATGGTCATCGTATAAATTATCTTTGCTAAATTAATTTTTCCTATTTGATCATTTAATTACTGGAAAAGGGGGAACATTTTGTGCATGATTGCCCGCTCTGAAAAATGACTATGTGTAAACCATTGGCAGGAATCTTCAGTTTTATATCAGCATCATGTTTGAGAATAACCATGTACATATAGATATTA
>LZPO01044974.1:16412-26653 GCA_001675575.1 Neotoma lepida | reverse complement strand
ACACACACACACACACACACACGTACATGTACATGTACAATTTCTTTTCCTGAACTCTGTGTCCTATGTCGAAGATCTGTTCATTCCCTCTCATTAATTACACGAATCTTAGGGACTTAGAGCTTCTTTAGTATGAGTCAATTTAAATTAAACACTTTAAAAAATTTACAGTTAGAGCCAACTTGAATATTCAGCATTTTAGTAATTGTCAACATCTTTTGAATTATTTCTCATGAAATTTGAGTATCTTATCAGATACTCAAATAAGTTTCTGTAAGACAAAGGACACCTTCAAGGACAAAGAGGCAGGCTATAGAATGGGAATTTTTATTTTTTATTAACTCCACATCTGATAGAGGAGTAATATCCAAAATATATAAAGAACTCAAGAAGCTTGGTATAAAAAAATACACATAATTCAATTTAAAAGTGTGGTACAGACCTAAACAGAGATTCTCAATAGAGAAAGTTAAGTGGCTTACAAACACTTAAAGAAATGTTCAACATCCTTAGCCACCAGGGAAATGCAAATCAAAACTACTTTGAGATTCCATCTTACACCTATCAGAATGACTAAGATCAATAACACAAGTGACAGCCCATGCTGGCAAGGCTGTGGAGCAAGAGGAACACTCCTCCATTGCTGGTGAGAGTGCAAACTTGTACAGCCACTTTGGAAATCAGTATGGCAGGATGGCAGTTCCTCAGAAAAGTGGGAAAGATCTACCTTGACATCCAGTTATACCACTTTTATACACAAAGGACATTCCATCCTACCACAAGGACACTTGTTCAACATGTTCATTGCAGCATTATTCATAATAGCCAGAAACTGAAAACAACCTAGATGTTCTTTAGCAAAAGAATGAAAACAGAGAATGTGNTAAATTTTCACAATAGAGAATTTCTTAGCTCTTCAAAAAAAAATCACGAAAATTTCAGGTAAATGGATGGAATTAGAAAGTATCACATCATCCTGAGTGAGGTAACCCTAAATCCAGAAAGACATATACATGTGGTATGTAGTCATTTATATGTGGATATTAGCCAGTAAGTAATTGATAATCAAGTTGCAATCTGTAGATCCAGAGAAGTTAGGTAAAGAGGAGTAGTCTAGGAAGGAACTCACGGATCTCCCTGGGAGGATGAAACAGAATAGATTTAAGAGAAGACTTTTGGCAAGTGGGGACAGGAACAAGGGGATAGGGTGGTGGGGTATATGGGGTGGAGGAAGAGAGTGCAGAATGAGATGGATGGAATTGGCTTTGGGGGTAAGAATGGGAAGCTACTGTAGTGGGAACTTCCAGTAATCTAAGGAAATGATCCTGAGGAGGACTATTAGTAATGTGGGATATGAAGTCTCAACAGGTCATCTTTTGTCANCAGGCAAGGCTCCAGTGGCAGGACATGGTTGCATTTAATTGGGTTGTTGGTCAATGGGGCCCCATGTAAATCCCCAAACAACCACAATGNAAACNGATAGTGNGGCCCCATTGCTAAGGATGACACCCACATATCTCATTGAATATGGAGAATTTGAGCTGGTGCCTATATGGAGGNTTCACCCTTATATTAAAGTATCTTTGGTGAGGTGAGAGAATGTACTCTGCAGCCTTGTGGGAGCCCAGAGAGGTGTCCTTGTGAGATGTGAGCTTGCTTTACCCAGCAGGGCTGAACAAGGGGATNGATTGACAATGTGTGTGGTTATCAGGTGTTTGGAAAGGTCTGCACTTGGATGTGTGGTCTGCTTTGATCTAGCAAGGGAAAGGTTTTTTGCCCCACCCCTTGGCATTGTTACAAAAAGTCCCTTTGAAGAGACAGAAGGGGCCAGTGGATTTTGATCCAGGTCCTCCGGAAGCTATCCTGTGTTTCCGTCTGTCTCATCTTTGCTATCTTTCTATCTACTAATTCCTATGCCTCTCTCTTCCTCATAAGAATCCTGTAAAAGGTGGGGGCACCCCCCCCTACAGCCTACTCAAAGTGAAACATGGAACCCAACCCAGCCACAAAATCTTTGACCTACAATCTGTCCCGTCTGAAAAATATGGTAGGGCAAAGGTGGGACTAAACTTGTGGGAATAGCCAATCAATGTCTGATTTGAATAAAGGCCCATTGCACAAGAAGGAATCCCTACCTGTCACTGCTGAGTAACCAAAAACCAGAGATGAGATAGCCCAATTACCAAATATGACCGATCGAAAACAAAAGAAATCAATAAAATGACTCCTAATACTATTCTGCTATACTAATTGATTGGTGCCTTATCTAGAGATCATTAGAGAGAATTCCTCTAGCAGTAGATGGGAACAGATGCAGAGACCCACAGCCAGACATTACATGGAGAGTCTAAATGACAGGTCTCTATCAAATCACTTACCTCAGAGCCTAGGGAATCCGGCAGAAGACCCAGCAGATAGCACTTAAGAGCTAGAGAGGTGGAGGACACCAGGGAACAGACCATCTGAATAAACTAAGTAAGCCATGTAAGAGCTCACAGAGACTGAAGCAGCAAGCACAGGGGCTACATGGGTCTGCACTAGGTCCTCTGCATATAAATTATAGCTATTCGCTTAGAATGATTATGGGACTCTTGACTGTGAGAACAAGTGGGTCTCTGACTCTTGTGCCTGCTCTCAGGTCTCTTTTCCTACTGTTGGATTTCTGTGTCCAGCTATGATATGATATTTTCGCTTCATGTTGTGATTGTATTTTGTCATGTTTATTTGTTGTCTCTTGGAAGCCTGCTCATTTCTAATGAGAGACAAAGGGAGTAGATTCAGAAGGGAGGGGAGATGGGGAAGAACTGGGAATAATAGAGGGAGGGGAAGCTATAATCAGGATATATTGTATGAGGAAAGAATCTAATTTCAATAAATGGGAAAAATGTTTAGTGTATCCCCACTTCTTTAATTACTTTACATCACAAAAGCAATATGCCTATCCAAAATTTCTAGGTATTCAATTATTTTCACTTCCTTAGATATTACTCAATCAATTGCCCCCTACAAACATTATGACTATCTTCTAGAAATTATACTGCATTCTTGAGATATAAAGAAAGTAATTATAGGAATGATTCCTGCTGAGAGTTTAGAGGCAAAAAAATAAGCAAGTGCAATAAAATGTGATGCCCCCCCCATTGTGTTATGGAAACACATAATGAACACCTGAGCTAGGGTATAATTGAGAGTATGTTTTGAATGTTGGATACATTTAAAACCAAAGAAGAGAGATAATTTGCTTAAGTGTAAAAACTATGGGTTAGAATCTGTTTCTCTAATCACTCTAGATCCAAACAGACAGAATCTCCCATATGCATATAACCTCTGACATGAGATTTTTGAAAGTATGAATTTTTGCACATTTTTATCTTCATTACCTTATTAATGTTGATTATTTATTAATGTTATCAATCCTATAAAACTGATGTACAGATCAAACCAGGTAATCTTACAGAGAGAAAACATGAATGTCAAGGTACGTATTAAATAAACTTATTGTCATTAATTATGCTTGTGGTATATTTGGTTCTCAGCTTTCAAGGTAGGGGGACTAAAATTAATCTAAGTAAACAAATCTATAAGCTAACACATATTATTGCTGAGAAGAAAAATAAAAGAACCTTTTACTTCATACAGCAAGTAGATTTCTAGATTTAAAATATTCACAGAAAAAGAAATGCATTTCTTGAGGGAAAATAGGAGCAAAAATTGTGATTGGAGGTGAGAGTGGGGAGTTTGATATGGTATCTGATATATACGGCCATCTCATCTTCCATTAATTAGGATAGCTCTATGAAAAAAAAAAAGCTTTAGATTAGTCAGCATATGGTTTTGTCCCAGACCCTAATCAAAATCCAATGCCTGCCATGGTATAGCATAGTCTTTATGTTGTTCTATTTTCTTCATTTTGCTCTCATGATGTCATCGGATTGCACATTTCTTAAATGGAAGGCCTTTTAAAATGCCATCTAAAATTTAAATCAACTTTTAATTTAGTTTACAAAGCAATAGGTTTCCTTGGATGGTTCACATACATATTGCCTTTTGCTTGTTTCTCCTTCTCCTAGCCTCCCCTCTCCCTACCTCCCCTCCCGCTGTGTACCCATTTACAACCAGTACTCTCACTTTTCAATTTTCCCAGTAACCTTTTCACCCCCTCCCTTAGAGCTATGAATAGGAATTACTGGAAGAAAGCCATGTCTGGGAAGACTGATTGATTAGAATTGCAGTACTGTGCAGAAATTGGAATGTTCCAGGCCCAGAGGAAATTTACCTTATCTTGGCTAGTTTCAAGACCCCACACCCTCTCAACAGCCATTCTTTTCCAACCTCTGTCTTAGAACTAACATCTGTGACAAAGGACAAAAAACTTTGGAAACTATTTACTTTGTAAATCACTAGCTTCTACCAACCCAAACTAAGAATGGGTTGCATTCATCAGACTGCATCCTGAACTTGAAGAAAAGCTTCCCCCATTTTGCTCTAACTACTTTCATGATGTATTATAAACTCGTTTTGAATTATGTCTTTCTTTGTTCTCTAAAATTATAAACCTCCATTAAACTGCTTCCACAGGGCAACATGGAATTTGAAGTAATCTAAGTCTGTGTTCCATGGGCCATGGTCACTCAAAATGGTTCCAGAATAAACTATTTTTATTCCCTTTACAATGAGAGTGGTGTTCTGTTTTTGTTTGTATGTTTTTATTTATTTTTTGTTTCTTTGTTTTTTTTAAATTTTTTGAGTAGACAGAGCCTTGATGAAAGTATTTATTGATCATCTATATATTTTGTTTTGAAAACTATATATTTATGTTATTGGCCCAGTTATTGGTTGCCATTTTGCTTCTTTAGGGTTTATTTTTTGAGATATACTCTTTCCTATATAATCCAGACATTTTGGTTTCTTGTCCTTTTTCTACCTTTGCCCTCTTGGCTGCTGCAACTGGTTCCCCTTCCTCCTCTCCTCTCCCTTTCCCTCCACCTCTCTCCACATGACCCAGCTCATTCAGGCTCATGTCCACTCTGGACTTTCCNTGATGTCCCTGTCTCCTCCACCATAACTAGGTGGAACAGTCATGTCCTGTCTTTTTTATTTCTTTTTTTCTTTCAGTGACATATTGCCTGGATCAAAACTGTACCTTAATAGCTTCAGTGAAGTAAATATTGTGAACATGAGTGTTGTCCTTTTTTAAATTGTCCCTGCCTTTTAAGCCACAGCTGTCTGAATCAGCAACTGCAAAGCTGCTGCTACCAGCAGCAGTTAGGCTGCAAGCCAGAGGGAATTCTGTTCCCTCAGGCTCCAACTCTTTCAAAGCTACAAAGGGAACTTAACTAAACTAAACCTCTGTTCCTCTAAAGAACTCAAGATTCAAAGGTTAAGGTGGAATTCTGCGCATCTGAGGGGCTGAATAGCAAATAGCTCATTTCCTCTCTTTGCTAGCATCCTCCAAAAAGCCCGCCTGCTTTTCCGCGGTCCTCCTTATAAACCCTTTCTGACCTGGCTCCCCCCTACCACTTCCTGTCAGGTAGTTGCTGACTCAGCCTCCTGAACACAGATGAATTTTATTTAATCAAACACATCTTCGCATCATTAAACAAACGTTCCAGAGCATAAACAAAAATAACACACCTTGAAAAAGTATTCTACAACACGTGACATAGGATATGATGGGATCTCAGTGAATCTAGCCTGCACTTTATTACCACTGAAGCTTCTATGATAGGAAAAATAAGGCTATTGAATATGAACATTGAAAAGTATACTTGGCAATCTATTGAACCACTGATTCATGTTACAAACAATGTATATATGTAGTTCATGAATTGATTTTATTTCATCTATCAAAGAGAAATGTACTAATGAATATAATTTAAGTCAAATGATAGAACATATTTGAAAATATAATTTTGCATTGTAAATAAATAGATTAGTAAGATAATGTATTTATAAATTATATAAATGGAGCTAATATATCTGAGTAGATGTTTATGGGCCAAGAACACAACCATACCTACTTTTGAATATTGGAGAGTTTGTGCATATTTCTTTTAAAAACATAGCATGAATTCCATTGTTTCAATAAATTTAGGTCCTCTTACAATTCATAACCTAAGTCACATGGATAGACAATGAAATATGATTCAAATAAGAATATATGAATATTTTATGGCCTTTTTATGCAGGGTTCATATTAAGACGTTATATTTGGCAGAATTCTGTGTTTGACAGTTCTGGTTATGTTTCATGTTTTATTGATATGAAATTAATGTAGACAGCAAGCTAAGAGCCAAATTCTTTTAGGAAACAAGAATACTGCCAATGAAAAATGAAGGTGACTTGTTTCTTTTTCCTGCAACATAAAAATAGTAGAATTATTTTAAGTGCAAATAATTTCTTTCAAAACTCTGAAAGTTGTTCTTTGCCACATGTTCATATGCAAACTCCAAAAATGAACATATTATGTCTTCTTAAAATATAGTAAGTGCTCAGTTATTCTTTAGTTTAAGGTAAGGAAACAAAAAAGGAGGGAGGGAGGGAGAGAAAAAGGGAAGAGAGAAGGGTCAGAGGGCAATGAGAGAATAGATGAGGAAAAAGAGAGAAGGGAATATTACATGGGTAGGAAACTAGATATCAATGTCATCCACTCTTTCCTCCAATGCCTCTTAATGACCTTAATTTATGTTATATATCCAGGTCTCCCTTAGGAATATGTAGTCACATTTAAAGGCTTCAAACTTTAAGCAAATGACTTTGTATTTCAGCCTGTCACATGATTTCAATGAGTCTCCAAAACAACACAAAGTAAAGTACCATCATCATTTATTGACAATGTGTGCCTCAACCTACACAAGGAACTGTAGGAAATGAGGAAAGCTGGCAACTGGAGAGCTGGACTTCTCCNAGGAAGAGCACACCAATTGGTTGTCCAGTGCCAAATGGTCAAACCTGAAAATATACATGCAAGCAACAGTATATGGACTCAACAGTTTATATTTATGAATATAAATGTACACACAAATACATACATACATACAATTATAATGAAAAAAGAGGGCCATGCATTTGAAGAAGAGCAGGGAGGGATGTATGGAAGAATTTGGAGGGAGGAAAAGGAAGGGAGAAATGTAATTAAAATACAGTCTCAAAAACAAACAACAATGAAGACTAAATTTCCACACACAGCTTTCACTTGAAGTTATTTCTAACTTTTTTCCTCTTCCCATGGCATTAGCAATATTCTGTTTGAGAGGAGAAACTGCTTAGGAGTTATTGAAACATTAATGAAAATTGATCTGGAAAATATTACCTCTAGGTAGAAGTTAGACTGAACATTTTGAAAGATTGTTTAAATAGTAATGCCTCATTGTTCTTAATGATCATTTTATATTCCCTAACTTAGTTCAAATCAAATACTCAGAATGCTACTTGATCTCTGTGAATCATGCATTTTATATAAAATCCTGTATTTTTACTCTGGCACTCAGTCAAATTTTGTTCTTTTCTTTTTTAAGTCAGAGTCTTGCAAAGCAGCTCACCAGACCCAATGCTTACCATGGAGCCCAAGCTAAGCTTGCAACTCATGACCTTGCCTTAGTTTTCTGAGTGTGATGTTACAGTTTGCCAGCATTCCTGACTCTTTTTCTTCTTATCTGTATTGATATTTTATTAATTTTAGATTTTGGAGCATATAGGAATGTTTCCTTAATAATAATGACTTTAAAAATCCAAGGAGTATTTGAAAACCTTGTTTCCCCCCCATATTCTGCACCTGTTTCTTCATTTCCTGTTATTTTCTCTCTCTATCTGTCTCTGTCTCTGTCTGTCTGTCTGTTTCTCTCTCTCTCTCTTACTCTCTTTATCTTTCTCTTTCTTTCTCCACTCCCTCTCTTCAGGATTTCATTTACTTTATTCTTACCTCTTCAAATTTGTTTTCCCAGCAAAAGCACATATCATTTCTTCTTCCTTTATCCTTTATTTCCTTGAACTTTGAACTTTGACCTCCTTAGCCTTGCTCACACGCTGTAGGGTCCATTTCCTTACAAGTTACATGCTTTTCTCATGGGACTCTTCCTATGACCCAGCAACCATTTTCCTTGGTATTTCCCCAAGGAATAAAAAAGAATTCCATTCAAGAACAATAATAGGCATGAATATTTACAATGGACACATTTAGAGTCATTCCAAATCTTCTAAGCTGTACAGAGAAAGCATGAAACACATATGAGATGAAATATTAACTGGCTTACTAATAATTATAAAAAGAAACTCAGGTGTGTTCAGGCAAAGAAGGCTGATGGTCACAAAGTGAACTATATTTTTTTAACCATAAAATCTGACAAAGTTTTAAGAAGGTAGATACATTGATTCTGAAGAACACTGTATATATGTATATAAATATATATTTTACTATTTATATAATTTTATATATTCATGTTTATATATATTTATATATGAAAAAAATATATAAACATGACATAGTGCCCCAGTGTTATGTAAGCTTTAATAGTTTATTTATCAAAATCCATCTAATTAAAAAAGAGCTATCAAGATATAGGAAAATCTGAGGTAGGACACTAAATACATTTCAAGAAGAAAAGGAAGTCTCACTGAAAGTCTACATAGTGCTTGATTCCAAATCTGTAACACAATGAGGCCAGCCAAAGTGAAGGAGGAATAAAGAGGAAGAAGCAGAATACAAGTAATTTTATGTCAGTAACACTTTTATCATTCCATCAAAGTTTGTCATAAATTTATCAAAATCCACACTTCTTTCAATTTCTATTACACTCCATTCATTATTTTTTATTTTAGTTTAAAATATTTTTGAAAAATGTTAGTAGCAACATAAAAATAGATATAACATATGAAAATAACCTGTGTATATCTGCAAAATCTTCTATATAGTCATGTGATTGAGAATAAAATTATATAAAACATTTATGAATTAATATAGAGTAACCATACTTTATTATGAGATGATATTAAATTATTAAATATTTATTAAGCACCAGCACCAAGTACATTTCTATTTGTCTTTATAGGTACTTTGAGAATTTTATGTGTTTAAATGTATTTTTTTGTTCCCCCATCTCCTATATCAAGTCCATCTTCTCTACTCAACCATTTTTGTGTCTTTTTTTTAAACGATCAAGATCAATTTGTGTTTTTCAAGTATTCTGGCCTGTGTGGTCTTCTATTGGAGCATTGTTCAATTACAAGTCTCTATCTCTATCTCTATCTCCACATAGATAAAAGTTGTCAAATGCTCTGTGACTATGGGTTGGATTGTATGCCCAGCTTCCCTCTCTATGCTAATATTTGGTTTTCTGGGGACTACATGTTATCACAGCAACTGTAAGTTCATTTGTTGAGCTGCCCAGATGTGTCCCAAAGAAGCTGTACTCATCTACTGCTGCTGGCTCTAACCCTCTCTCTACCACATCATCTACAATAGTCCCTTAGCCTTGGGAAGAGGAAGTGAAGTATGTAGGATCCATTTAGGGTTAAGCATTCAGTATACAGTCTCTTATTATCTATACCTCGCATAAAATTTATTTACTTGTTTGTTTGTTTACTTTTCTAGCATGTGTACACATGAGGGCACAGTCATGTCAAAACATGCCTGTAGAAATTAGAGAACAAAGAGTAGATGTTGGTTCTTTCCTTCCACCACACAGATCTAAGGAATAGCCTTTGGGTTACCAGGCTTGGCAGCACGTACCTTCATCTACTGAACCATTTTGCAGGTCCAACACCAATAAAGTTTTACAACATAAAAAAGTAAATTCTAATAAATGCTATAGACTTCAATGATAAAGAGTCTTTTATCAGCTGCAGCAAATAAGCCATACTGTAAAGCAAGATATTAATAGAAGTTACTCTGTGCTTATAGGGGAGAAGGCAAATATGAGAATTCTTACCCAGCACAATTTTCTGCAATTGAATAGTTCTCTAAAAAGAATCTGTTAAACTGCAACAGATCATATGATCATATGGTTCAGTATTAAATGAACTACAATAAATCAAATGGCTTTCTATTTATTTTGTTTAGCACATAGAATTATTGTAGACACTGAGCTTCATAGACCTTGAAATGACATTTGTTAATCTACATGAGGCAATGTACATCAGATGAAATAAAATGGAGGTGGATTTAATGTGGTACATATACACAATGGAGTACTACTCAGCAGAGAAAAACAATGACCGTATGAAATTTGCAGGTAAATGGATGG
>LZPO01044973.1:38318-48402 GCA_001675575.1 Neotoma lepida | reverse complement strand
TCCTCCAGCCTCAACCTCCCTGATGCTTTAATTTTAGGTGTTTGCCAACCTGCTTATGTCTCTGACTTTGCTCTTTTATATAAGATATCATTAGCTGTTTGCATTTTGTTTCGGGGAGTGGAGGAACAGGGATGTTCTAGAAAACTTTAGAGTTGCTTTTCTTGGTTCTATGATGAATACCATTGGTACTTTGAGAGAGATTATATCGAATCTGTAGATTTCTTTGAATAGTGCTGACATTTTACCCTTATGAAGTCAACCAGTCCATTAACCTTTATATTACCTCCATCTTTTGTCTATTCAATTTCTTTCATCAGTGTTTTATAACTACTTACAATCTTTCTCCTCTCTGGTTAAATTTCTCCTAGGTGTTCTATCTCTCTTTGTAGCTTTGTAAGTGGGATTCCTTTCTTGGTTTCTGTTCCAGACAACTCACTAGTTTACTGTGGCAACAAACACTACTGGTTTTATATGTTGGTTTTGTATCTGGCAAAGTTGGTGCATTTATTCATTCTAGTAAGATCTGGTTGAAAATTTGGGGTTTTCTGAGTAGAGATCATGTCACCTGCAGTGACAGTTTGACAACCATGTTTTCAACTTAAATGTCTTGTTTCTTTCTCTTACCTAATTGTTCTAGCTCCAACTCCAAAATTATATTGAGTGAAGTAGTAAAGTGAGCACTTTTGTCTTGTTCTAGATTTTAGAGAATCGTCTACCTTCCTCATTCAAGATGATGTAAGGTATGACTCATTGCAGATAGGTTCTGTCTAGAGGCATATTCCTTCTATACCAGAATTCTCAACATTTTTAATCATTGTTTTATTTTATTCATATTAGTGTGTATGAGAGATGAATTCCAGGCATGTACCATGTAGGCAAAGTTCAAAGAAAACTTTTGAGAGTCACTTTTCCCTCTGGTCACTCTGGGTTCTGGGGATAAAGCTCAGGTTATCAGCCTTACAAGGCAAGCACTCTTCCTGGCTGAGCCCTGTCCCAGCCCAAGCATTGTCAACATTCTTTTCCTGAAAGGAGATGTGCTATACCCACAGAGTGAAAAACAAAATCCACATAATAATCTTGAAATATGAATGCAAACTAGTTTATTAAAAGCACATTTTTAAATGCGTGGTTAAGAAAAGCCTCACTAACAATGTGAGGGTTGACCAAAAGCTTCAAGATAAGAGAAAAAGCCATGCTCCCATCTGAAGAAGCACATTCTATGGAGACATAAAAATAGATAGATAGATAGATAGATAGATAGATAGATAGATAGATAGATGATAGATAGATAGATAGATAGATAGATAGATAGATAGATAGATATAGATAATAAGCCACATATCTGGGCAGGACTTGTGCCTAGGGTGTTGTAGAAAGAACAGTAGCCAGTGTGGTTGATGNAGGTACAGGAAGCTAAGTAGTTCAGTATCTGCAGTGAATTTATGAGGAAGCAGAGGAGAGAGGCCAGTTATAGAAAGCCCTGAATGCCACCCAGGACTTTCAATGTTCTTCTGAGAGTAGGTGGACACTGGAGTATTCTGAATGCTGTGATCTGCTTTGTGCTTTGTGTCACTGGCTGCTCATTGGAAACAGACAATAGAAGGGACAACACTGGGAATGAACACAGTGAGGGTCCTGCTGTAATAACCCAGACAGAAGATAATACACCCCAGAACAGGCCTGGAGTAGAGGAGGTAGGTTGGAAGAGGAGTACACTTTTACTTAACTTTCTCATATATACCAATTTAAGAAACATATATTAAATGACAGACATAATATTTACATATATGCCAAGCATCTGAATGAATAACTACTANCTTTAATATTGTGTATCTTATGATACTATGTATTTTAGAACTCTCCTTTAGAAGCACAAAATGGAAGCAGCGGAGTGGCTAGGTAGGTAAAGTGCTTGCTGAGCAAGCATGAAGACCTGAGTTCTGATCCACACAAATGTAGGCAGCCTTGGCAGCCTGCCTGTAACTCCAGCCCTCGTGAAACTGAGACAGGTGANCTCAGTACAAGCTGGCTCATCAAACCAGCCAAGTCAGTAAATTGTGGGTGTCAGAGAGAGATCCAGCCTCAATACAAAGTGGAAAGCAGTTGAGGATGACATTTGACATCAACCTCTGGGCTACACACACACACACACACACACACACACAGAGAGAGAGAGAGAGAGAGAGAGAAAGAGAGAGAGAGTGAGAGAGAGAGAGAGTGAGAGAGAGAGGTGTATGATATTAATAATAATTATTCATGAGATCATATGATAATAATAAGAATTAATGATCTGGACACCCACATTGGAATAGAAGCCAAGAGTAGTATTATGTTCAAAGGCTTTTTCCTAAAAGTGAGAGAGGGCCCATTACCATTTGAAGAGCTCAGGGGACAACTTAAATGTGTGGGCAAGTGATAATTTGGGGGCTGTTGGCATTCCAAATGTTTTGTCTATCCAGAGATAACAGTTATCAGGCTGTTGTTTACTCAGAGCTCACTACGGGCCAGTTAAAATGGCTCAGAACAAGAGATTAAAGCGTCCAGGACAAGTCTGCAGGTGGCCTCGTGCCCAGATGGGGAAGCGTTCCCCAGGAAACACCGTAGCTTCATCTACTTCAGAGCTTAAAGATCCTAAAATGTATAGATATGTTGTTCATTAAACACAGAGTGACAGCCTGCCAAGCACCTACTGATGGAGACATACATTATCTCATGTCACCTTACAGTAATTCCACAAGCATTTTAATCTGATGTCATTAACATGGAAACTTAGGCTTATTTTTTGGCAAAAATGACTTAGCTAGGAGTCATACACGTAGGATAAATGCAAACAAGTACATCTGCAATTTTTTTCCCTGTATCTTACAAAAGCAGTATTCATGACTCCGTGGTCTCAATGTACTTTAAAGGTCAATACCAAGAAATAGAGTGTGGATGTACTCTGGTCATTTCCATGGCAACCAAAGGATGGGGCACTCACAAAGAATGTGTGGTGGTCAAGCATTGGAATCACATTGCATATTGGGGCCATACATTTTCTTTTTATTTGGTAAAGGATTTCCAGGTGACTTCTGTGTGGCAACCTGTCACTCAATTAGCATTCTGTACACAATGGAGAGTAAAGCAGACCTATGTATAGGACAGCAACTAGCAACTTCAGATACAGAGCTCTTAAGTAGCAAAGATTCATTGGCCACAAGATTCTAAAACAATGAAAAAAGTCTCTGGGATCTGTAAAGAAGGAGCAGAGAGACGGCATTTCCCAGACACAACAGGGCAGACGCACATATGAGCTCATGGAGACTGCTACAGCATGCAGGAAGACCTGCACAAAGTAAAGCCAGACAAAATCCCAGCACGGAGGAGGAGAAGTAGGCATGAAGTCCCACACCTCGGCAAGAAGCTAGTCTCAAATGATATCTGCTAGGCGAGGGAAAATCAGTTTTCCTCAGTGGCATGACATTGGGTATATCAACTGCACTCCAGAGCCGGCTCATGCTCAGGAGTAGTTGGTCAACACAAATCAGACTCCATGTTTTTAGTAGCTTTTTTCTTTTCTTAGTGTTTCTTAAGAGAGAGAAATAACATGAGGTTGGGTGAGCAAGAAGTAGGAAAGGATCTGGGAAGAGTTGGGGGATGGAAAAGAATGTGATACAAATGTACAAATATAATGAAAGAATAGATAAAAATGAAAATAATTAATTAATTAAAATTTTAAAGGATTCTAGAAACAAACAAACAAACAAAACTAACAAAGAAACAAAAACCAAGTCACTGAAACCGAATACCTTGGCTTTGCAATTTCATTCAAACATGAGCAAATTATTATTGTCAAACTTGCATTACACCTTACACAGTGAATGTCTCATTGAGTTGGACTATCAGACTATCAGAGGAGGGGGAATTTCAGAGACAGATCATTTCACTTTAGAAATAAGAAGACCTGGGCTCAGCCATTAAGGGCACTGGCTGCTCTTCAAGAGGTCCATAGTTCAATTCCCAGCAACTGCATGGTGACTCACAACCATCCGTAATGAGATCTGGTGCCCTCTTCTGGCATGCAGGCAAACATGCAGGCAGAATACTGTATACATAATAAATAAANAAAAAAAAAAAAAAAAGAAAAGAAATAAGAAGACCAAGGCTCAGGTCAAGGGTCAGAAGAACCCAGACCTGGGACTCAGCTTAGTTCTCTTTCCGCAGAGGAATTCTACCACCCTATGTACGTTTCTCATTGTTGTAAGGCATCTCACTGAGTCTGTTGGTTTAATTTGAGCATCTAGTTTTGTCTAGTTACAGCTGTCCCCAGAAACAAACTCTGAGTACTGAAAAATCTATTCTCTGTCCACTGGGTTTTAATGATTTAGATTTCCCCAGCAAGCATGAAACCTTAGCTAGGTTTTAAATGTCAGGGCTTTCCTGTATTTCATTTTCACTTTTAAAGGTTATTCTAATATAAGTTTGGGGAGAGGGAAGCTTCTTCTCTCAGCTCTCATGTTATTTCTCTGATGTGCTGCGTGTTTCTTTAAATTACTGTTTTTCAGCCATAAATTCTATTTTACACAAAGCATATTTTTCTCCAATTACTTTTATTCCAATTCATTTTGGAAAGAAAAATGAATGTAACATTGACTCTGCCCACACCACATTCAGTCTCCTGCGGCAGATCCCACTCTGGGTTTAGAGTGCTCTTTGTTGGTGCTGGGAGGTGACAAGCCTTAACTGTGGAACAGCTGGTTACCAGTCACTGACCTGGGTGGAGAGGAAATTGAATCACTGCTCGTGCTGGTCTTAGGCCAACTGCTCCTTCATTCTTACCATCTCTCTTTCCTTATTTCTCCACCTGTTGAACCAATGAACCAGGCTATCTGCTTCCTGTGTATCTTCAACTCTATAGAAACTTCAGGGAAACAGTTCTTGCTTTTTCTAAGAGTGTCATTTTCATAAAACAAATGTCATCAGATCCCTTAATATCACCATCTTCATTTTTCTTTTTCCAGTATAATCTTCGCTGCAGGCACCAATGGATCCCCTCAAACTGCAAGCCTTATCTTCCTTAGTTGCTTCCTGCCAGCATCTGCTCACAACAAGAGAATAATTAAGGGATCCTGGACCAGTAAAGCAGCATGAAGTCACATGAGATCAGGGATGTTACCTTAGACTCAGTATCCCAAAGCTAAATTGCAGACAGCAGGGGGCAGTGTGGCTCAGGTTGGAGCGTGAGGGAGTGGGGTGGTGTCTAGAGGTGGGAGGGGATCGGATGAGGGCGCTGAACCATAAGAGATGCAGATCATGCAGAGCATCATGCAGATGCTCTAATCATGAACTAACAATTTTTGTATCCATACATTTCAAACTTATCTTCGTAGGCCTGCTCTCATGAAAAGTTTTGAAATAGATGTAATTTGTGGGTGTGGTTTTTTTTTTGTTTCATTTTGTTTTGTTTTTTACAAACTTGTAGGAACTTCTTTCTGTCCTTACTCACCAAAGCAGTTTCCTAGGAAGTCAGCCCAGGAGAACTATGGGGACCATGTGGGCCCTCCTCACTGACAGCACGAAGCTATTCTTTGTGATGGAAAGGGAGCACCTCTGGGCCTCTCCTCCACACATGCTTCAAATCAGTTTAAGAGATAAAGACCCAGAGTGAGCATTCAGTGCTGCACACTAAATAGACTTCAGAAATCCAAGATGTGGCACCATCAGAAAACCGGGAAGGAATCTCAGTGAACTTCATGAGTCAGTCATGATTCCAAGGGAAGAGGTTCTGAGGGGAGTCTAGCATGGACCCTGGAGCCTAGGAATCACTGGGGCTCCAAGGTTCCACACACAAGATATAAAGGAGGCTGGGGGGGAAGCTGGTCTGTAGCTCTGGGTGCAAAGGATATCCGGAGAACTCTACTGAACCTACCTAATCAACCCCACCACTACAGGGCAAGCTCTCAGTCAGAGCCCTCCTTCCCTCTCTGGCCCTGTGAGGCTGACCTGGGCTCACTTGCCAACATTTCTCCTTTGCCAGGCATTCCCTGTCCCACTCAGCCCCCGGGGAGGCGAAGGGGGGTGGGTGGGTGCTAGAAGGAAACTTCTCAGCAGCAGGCAAAGAGGTGTGTGTGTGACCTTCCTGCTCCTGCCAACCTGGCTTCAGCAGCAGCCCCAGCCCAGCCAGGATGGTTGAGTCCATTTTTTGCCTCATTTGCTTTGTGGACTGCTGTCTCCTTGCTGCCGATAAAATTATCTATTTTAATATTCCCTAAAACCTTGTATTTGCAAATCTCTAGAATTCATTGGACCCTTCTAGACAATTTGAGACACTGTCATCTGACAACACAGCAGCTCTCTGTGATTGTTTGTCTCGCTGATATTCTGGCTCTTATAACAGTGTTTCCCTTTTAACTTCCACTGCCAGGATGCACAAAATCCAATAAGTAACCTACATTTTACAAAGAAGTAGAATTTCATCATAGGGTTGCAGCGATTTTCCTCACTTTATTTGACCTGTGATCATTCCATGTCGACATACTTTATTATACAGTATGG
Organism: Neotoma lepida; assembly: GCA_001675575.1. Lineage (NCBI taxonomy): Eukaryota > Metazoa > Chordata > Mammalia > Rodentia > Cricetidae > Neotoma > Neotoma lepida. The sequence goes on along the minus strand of LZPO01044973.1, from coordinate 41,868 downwards.
GCATCACAGTGAATCTTTGCAGAATGTTTAAGGAGAGAAAAATCTCTAAAATACTCCTTATAGCTCATTTTTACTATCCTTTATCTCTCATTCCAACCTCCATCCTTTTCTCTATCTATCTGCATTGACATTAGTAAGTCTAAAAGACAGGCCAGCCCAGTCTCTTCAGTTTTCCCAAGTGGGGTGCTTTAACTCTCATTTGAANATGAAAGCATAATCAGGAAGCCTCTGACACAAAGATGGTTCACATGTGGTCTTGGAAGNCTCTGAGGTGTTTCCACAAGAAAGCCATTCGTTGACAGACATGCTAATGGGCCTGCGATAGAGGACGCCAAACTTAGAAGTTCTAACCCGTCAAGAAATCCCATTCATCATTTCATTTTGGAGGGAAAAGATATGAAAAATGAAATGTCAGCGCTATAATATCAGGAGCATTTAAAATGTCNAGTGCTTGCTGTTGCACGGCCTGCCTGTCTGCTCTTCTGCTCAAACCTCCAANTGGTATAATAATTACAGATGATACACAGGTTTTCATGCACGACTGGACCCAGCCTCATAAGCAGTCTGATGAACACATTCTCATTGCCCAGCCTGAAGTTCTCTCTTTTTTCCTACACAGCTGCTTTTCCTTTGGAGCAAAACATTACTACAAACTCAAGACTTCAGCATAAGGAGTGAGGAATCAGGGCAAAAAACCAAATTCTCAAATAGACCAGAATCCAGTCACTTATAATATACTGATGCCTCTGGAGCCAGGAGACNACAAACACATGGGCANAAGTATGCTCAATGCAAGAATGCTGAATACTGGAGACTCCACTCAGAGAATGCATTTGTATTTCAAGACACAGATTAAGTGTTCAAGGAAACATGCATACAAACCCTGTTGTGAACCTCTAAGTATGGAGATANGTTTTCAATTTAATAATCATGTTATATTCTGCAGAGAACTGCATAACCCACAAGCAAAAAGTAATGATTTGTCTGTGAAAATCTTTGTGAAAGCTATGAATGCTGCATTCAGAGTACTATTTCAATTACGATAAAAACTGAAGCCAACAGCTGATGCTTGGGGAAGGCTTCATGTCTTCTCCACTGCATGTGTCATGCACACTAAGAGCTGGGAAGGGTGTCTTACAGCTACTCCAGCTCCATTGTCCAGATCATCCTGGCTAGGATGTTTGTAGCAGTTGGCCTTGGCATCTGACTGTCTCCCATTACAGGAGAGGCCGAAGAGCTTAGAGACAATCTCCAGCAGATCTTGATCTTTTTCCATGAAGCTGATAAACCTTTCAAGGCCAATTCTCCCGGAAAGTAACAAAAGAGCTGTTAACAAGATTCCCACTGTGCTTGTGGATACACANAGTATATTCACCAGTAGCTCTGGTGGCTCTCTCATTTTTAACCCTCTCTTCTCTACCAGACATTAAGATATAGATATGTGATAATCTTCATATAAAAAAACCATCCAATGTATGCCAGGAAAAGTAGAGACAAAGAACACAATGTACATTTATGTTTGGTTGGCTACAGTGAGTNATACGCCCAATGTAGTATCCCTTTACATCTCTCCTTAATACTGGCTATNTGCTCTTTATTTCTGAAGATATGACTAGGTCACAGACATATGAGACTGTAGATTTAAATAAAATTATTACTGTGTATGTGTGAAGTATGTAGACACGTGTTATGATGCAGGTGTAGTGATCAGAGGGTATCTTTGTGGAGTTGGTTCTCTCCAACTCTCTAGTGTATGTTCTGTGAATTGAACTCACCTTTACCTCACCAATGCTGAAGAGCACAGGTATATGCCACTATGCCTGGAGAGTTTTTGTTTGTTTGTTTTTGTTTTATGAGNGATGAAGATAAAACTCAGGTCTTNATGCTTGTAAAGCAAGCATTGTTGCTGGTCGAGGAATCTCCCTCTTGTGCATGTTATTATTTTNTTATAGGTTTTCTTTTCCTTTTCTGTTTTTGACCCCAAATTTTACCATAATTATGCTATCTATCATCTTGTAACATATGGATTATCCTCCATGTTTACCCACACCCCTCATCCACACAATACTGCTTTTTCAGTTTGAATTGAGGGAATTCCTTGTTGACACAAATCACTTGAGTAAGAACTATGATTGTGTTCTAATTGAAGGTTATAGGTACAGACTTCAATCTCAAGNAAACTGTACCCATTGGGATTTGTAACCAGTTACAAGATCAGCTGAAGACAAGTCAAGACAGTCACTAGGGACCATGCACAGAGCAGAAACCCAGTGGGAAATGAAGTCAGAAGCTNACCTGTAGCTCTTCAGTACTCATAANGGTCTAGGCAAAACTACAGTCAACCAGCAGCAAGGAATGAAAGCCCCAAATCAGGAAAACTGCGGAATAAAATTCAAGTGTGGAATAAACCACAGTGAAGTTGGGAACGCTGCCAANGAAAAGGTGTGGTAAGTTNTGAGTTGGGGAGGTCCATGCCGATGAGACAGGGGATCTCAGGTAACTAAAGCATACCCCACCTCCCTGCACAGGGAAATCACAGCTGGTAAACTCCCAACCGTAAGACTTTCAAATTTCTAGACACTCAGCATGAACAGAAGAGAAGTGAGAGTAGAAGTCAGGCTGCTAGAGTCTGTTGTGTNTGCCGGGTCAGGAAGTCNGTGTTGGCTATGGCAAACGCTGTGACAGAGAGGATTGGGCTAGTCACCGCCGCAGCTGAAAACAGCACAGGCAACTAACACAGAACAGAAGCAAAGAGATGAAGTTCTTCACTGCTGCTGTCTCTAGTTCCTCAGTGCCCTTCTGAGCTCTGAAATTAACATTTTTTTCATGTTACTAAACCATGGAAGTATTTTCCATTAAAAAGTATTATGCAATGGCCACCTTTCATCTACAGCAACTTAATGTCACGATTGCTAAGCTGTCCTTTGAAGTCTTCCTCACTCTTTCCCTCTGGGCAGCACACACCATTTCTTCACATACTCATCAAATGTGTATTAAACCCTCTCTGTACAATCGCCCTTTCTCCTCTGCCTGGTTACGCTGCAGCCCAGCAAAGGGTTGTAACCACACAGANACTCAGAGAGCACGGGGAACTGCTTCCCTCATCTGCTGGTCAATTACCTCATGTCCCACTTTGCTCTCTGTGGCTGCAATAAACACCATGATCAAAAGTAGCTNGGGGAGGCCAGTATTTATTNCATGTTCTAGGTCACAATCTATCACCAAGGCAAGTCGGGGNAGGAATTCAGGCGGTAACAGAGGCAGGAATTGGGGAGCCAAATGNTTACTGGCACACTCCCTAGCTTCTGCTCAGCTAATTTTCTTACATAGCCCAGGTCATTTCTGGGCCTGGCTACTGCCAAGCCCCAATCTTGGTCTGAGACCCTGAAACAGCTGAGGGGGCATGTAGACGAAAGTTTGTCTGGTCCCGGTCTCTGATCCCGCCCGGCTCCCACGGCGCTTAGACCCAAATAAACACACAGAGGCTTATATCATTTTTAAACTATGGGCCTGGCAGGCTTCTCGCTAGCTAGCTCTTACATCTTAAATT
>LZPO01044972.1:30548-44041 GCA_001675575.1 Neotoma lepida | reverse complement strand
ATTTGTCTACTTAGTTAAAAAAAAAATCAGTGTGAAGGCGCTGGAAAGAAAGCTCCATGATCAAGACTACTTGCTGTTCAGAATTCACTTATCAAACCAAAGTCCAGCTTTAGGGGAGCTGACATCCTTTTCTGGCCTCTGTGAGCACTACCATATACATGGTGTGCGTGCATGTACATACACACACTCAAACACACACGCACACACACACACACACAGACACACACACACTCCTATACTCATACATAAGCCCTTTAGTACATGTCAAAATATTAAAATCTTAAAATATATTTAGTATGAAGTATGATATTTGAAGTATGTCTAGCCAGCTTGTGCTGGAGAATGCCTATCCTTTACTTCCTAGCTTAGTCCGAGGTGCTGTAATAAGAGGTCTATTTAAGAATGGCCATACCATTTGATCTCACATCCAGGATGAGCTGAAGCAATAAATGATTACATTTCAAAATCTCAGTGGAATGTGTTATTCATGTGGTCAATAGGCCATGCCATGATGGTTCGTATAAATGTAAAAAATTGATTTTTGCTTTGGTGAAAGCCAAATTCCTAAACAAAAGTCTACTTGTTGGTGTGGTGGGAAATAGGGGTGCATTACAAACAAATGTAGAAGATGCTTCCACAGAAAAGCAAGTTGGAACAACTGTATAGGANTGTTGATGATGGTTTGGAAGAAGACTGGATTTGTGTGAAAATTCAGATTGTCCCCATTCCTCTACCTTGGTTTGGTCACTTTCTCTAAACAGATACTCAGAAATATTTAAGTGCTACCTGTCACTCCATAAATAGTCCTCATACTCACAGGCACATTCACAGAGAGGATGAAGTTCAAGTGTTCACATTCCTGAATGGTTGTAGGCAGTCAAGAGTGGCTCTTGAGTGGATCTCATTTTCTCAGTATCCCAATATCTCAAGCACGGGTTGTAATTATAAACATATTCCTGTGCCGATACAATATTTGCTATGACTGACTATCAGGTATATCCATCCTATCCCTCCTTTCTATTTTAATATATATATATATATATATGTATATATGTGTGTATGTGTGTATATATACATATAAATATAAATACATATATACATATGTATGTATACACACACACACACACATATATATATATATGTATATGCACACATAGAGAGGGAAAGAGTGACTTAGGATTGGGTAACTTACAAGAGGCTCTGATTCTCACTTTCTCAGCAGCCACAAATTGCCATAGTTCTTCATCTTAGGGTAGGGCCTTGTGAAATTTCTCTCATCTGTACTGGCATGTCATTTGGAATTGTCATTGTGCTACTATAGTTTAGGTGACAATGCTGCTAAGATTTCAGATGTGCAGCTTTTGTGTCACCCATAGAAGCCATACCAGTCCTCATCTCCTGCCATCTTTCAACTGTCCCTTTTGTTTCCTAGCCTTAGGTAAGGGGCTGTGCTGTAGATTTTTTAAATGGTAATTTGCAATGCACAGCAGTTTGACTAGTTGTAAATTAATGTAATGGTCGCTCCATCTCCTGTAAAAAGAAGTTTCTTTGATAAGGGGTGAAAGATACTTCTCTGTGGATAACAGATTATGTAGACTCAGCTAACAGTTATATTGGCTCAGGAAAGNGGCAGTGGTAAATTCTCCTCTAGGGTCTGTGACCTCACAATCCACAGCTAGTGTGCTGTGTTTAGAGATCAAGCAAGGATTTCATCCTATTGAGATGGCCATAAGTGCAGTGAGATGGCTGTTGATTATCCTCACAGTGTATTGCCATTGTTGCCTCTATTGTGTATCTTGCCATTCTGGTCATTGTTATGGTTCAAAGGCTCTCCTTCTGGATCAGACTGTTAACTGCTTTCTCCCTTGTCGTCTTCATGGCACCAGCATATACTATGAANGCCAATCTTCAGGGAGAGAGTTTCCAGGTCAGTTCCAGCTCAAATCTTCCAAGTCCTGTGTCCTAACTCTGTGTTGTCTTTGAAGCAGGGACTTTCCTTCAAGTTTTAGGTGGCATTCATCAATAATTTCAATAGCCTATATTATCTTGGGAGTCTTTTCAACTTCATTGATAAACAACTCAATGTGGAAGGGGATTTTTTGTTCCCTTCACGATGTCTCCATCACCTTGGCAAAGATGTGTTTTCCCATTTTCCTTTACTTTTTCTTTGATTATTTTGTTTGATTTGTAGCAATATATTTTCCTTGTGTAAATATTTCAGACTCTTTTTTTCCTCATTGTGGCTTGTTTTACTCCCCATCACTGTATTCTTATTTATAACTTTGCAGATAAATTTTATCATTTTTACCTCTGTTGGTTGCTTTCATTTCTTTTATCTTTCTTTGCTACTTTTATTTGTGATTTAACAGATGCCTGTATCTTGTCTGTTATGTGGTGTTGCTACTATATTTGTTTCCTCCCTTCTGAATTATATTCATGATATAGTTCTCAAGTGAAGAGTGCTCATTTATCCTCTTATAAAAACAGAAGGGGTAACCATCACACAAGCTCATTGCTTGGAATGAGAAAGTAGAGAAATCTCAGGGATGTAAGCCAGACTTACAGTCTTTAATANACACAGAAGGAATTTGATGATTAAGTAAATATTTAAGAATACTTGTCATAGGTAAACTATATAATTTTGAGTTTGACATTCATGACCCAGGTTTAAGAAAAAAAATAGCCAATTTGATATAGGCATCAAATTATGTTAAACCACATGAATATATTATAATTATATAGTGTTTCCTTCCCATGGAGGAAGTTTCTGAAGTTAATATAAAGACCACTGAAATAAAGGTGAAAAATAGTAAAGGAAAAATCCCATATTCCTCAAATTCTACTACAGTTTTTCCCACACTGTCTCAAGAATATAGTTTCCAAAATAATGAAAAANGATANAGTAATATAAATATCAAGAAAAATTTACTAACAATAAAAAAGAAATATTTCTTTCTTATACTTAGTAATTTAGAGAAATGACTTTTAAAATGTTAAATCTCTTTAATATCATGCAGCTTAAAAAAGTCAATTTATCTTCAAGAGTAAGTATAGATTTTAAAACTTGAATGGAAGTGTGAGGCTTCGGCAGGGTAAGAAGTTGCTTTCCTTATTATAACTTTTAATTTCTTGATGTCATCAGCAAATAGCTATTCAAGCACCTACTTAATCTCTTTAGAACATTTGTCTGATTATCTTGGTGACCAAAAATTTAGCCTGGAAATGTTCATTTGAATCATTATGTAAATTGCTTTATGAGAGAATATAACCTTATGTCCTTTTGATGAAAACAGAAATTGAAAGAGGCAATCTGGAATTAACAGTGCCTTCTATGAACAATCTTCAGTGGGTAAAAGAACAGGAATAGAGGGATCTGTTGTTTTGTTATTGTATTTTTTCTTATCATGCCTTTTAATATTTTTTGACAATAAACTAGTGTAAAATATTGGTTACCTGAGTGAATTTTATCTTTGTGACCTGCCACCATAAAAACAAGACCATTGTCTTTTTTCTGTAGGGTAATACAGGAATGTTACTGAGATTATTCTGTTCATTGGAATCATCTATAATGAGTGAAAACTTGGATTTTAAAATTCATCTGCATTTTTCATTAAAACTGTATTTTCCCATGGCATCTAAAGGAGTGAATATAGCGATTTTTGGCAATGAAATCTGTATCCTGCAGAATCCGATTTTTAATATACGTAAATACATTAAGAGTGGCTTTCTGATCCTGTTTCCTCTGTTTTCCCATATTGTATAATAGATATTTTGCAGATGCAGAAAAAAAAAGCTTGTCTATATCCCATATCTGTTAAAGAAAGCAAGGCACATGGCATGAAGTATACTTTTTAAATGTAATTATGTATTGTACATTCCTACTGAGAGTAAAACCATTGCAGTTGATGGTCAAATCTGCAATGGAGTCACAACTTCAATGTTTGCATTATTTCTCTGGAAAGTTCTCTGAATGGTAAAAGAAGAGTCTAGAATCTATTTGGGTATGTCAGTAGTAGATCACTTAATTGACATGGGAAAGAACCTGGATTATACTCCTGGCACATATTACTCTCCAGTAAAGGAGGAAGTCACTTTCTTGATACACTTTAATTACTCAGCTCTAAGGTAAATAAATAAAAATACTATATATTCAATCTCATATTCAGATAATGGCTTCAAGTCTTTTGTTTTTCATGCTTAATATAAAGACAAGTGGAATCCAGGAAACTAGAAAAAAAAAGACCTTTCATGAGGAAAGGCTTTGGTTTTNTTTTTAAGGCATGGTTCCTCTATTTAGGCTGGGAGGTCCTGGAATTCACTCTATAGACCAGGCTGGCCTTCAACTCACAGAAATCAGTCTGCCTCTGCCTCCTGAGTGCTNCGATTAAAGGCAGGCGGGAGCACCATCCAGCTCTCATGGGTCATGTTAAAAGAGCAGACAGAGAANATTGCAGAAGAGAAAATTATAAGGTGGGAAACTGAAGATGGAAAGGCTTAAATAGGAAGGGATGAAGGGGAAAGTTAACTCCAAATAAGTAGCTATGAAAAGTCATATGGAAAGCTACTATTGCATGATTCAACTAAAAGCAGGCAAGTGCAATCTTAAAAGAACACACTTTAAATGAAAGAAGTAAGATGAGACTATTGAGAGTTAAAGGATTAAGCAGGATAGAGGGGAATGAGAACGAAGAGAAAGTAGTAGCTGTGCTAAGCAAAATTGAGGATTTATAACAAAACCATGAGATAATATACTACTCAAGTAACCTAACCTCACAATACACTTTAACAGAATTACTATGGAGAGATGGACAACAGTGNTCTAAAAGATGCAGATAATTTTAATAAAAGGCCTGGGATACTTCTCTGTAAATTATTAGAAAGTAACCAGAAGAGGACTCCACAAAAACAAAAACACAGGGTCTTGTCATCACCTTTAGTTACTATAAATATAAGGTATGGCCCTACTCATGAAGATACCACACACAGCCTGAAGACATAGAGCAATAAATCTTAAGCCAATTGGAGAAGAAAAGGCATTAATTGTGTGACACAACATGAAACCCTACATGCTACTGTACTGAACTGCAAGGCAAGATGTGCCAAGAGTAGGTAAAGTTTGTGAATACATCCAAGCTAAGCAGTCCGCATTGCCATCTGTAGCGCAGGATATGTAAAGTTGGACGTTAAGTTTTCAAGATGCTTTTCTGTTGTATTTGAGCAAAGAGTTGTTTTTAACATGTCTAAGTAGTTGAAAACAAGTGAAAAGGATGAATTATATTTGAAAAATATTGAGTGTATATGTGTGTGTGTATGCTGGGGTGTGTTGTGTTGTTTGCACCTGAATACAGGGACCAGTGGAGGCCAAAGAGGATATTGGATTCCCTGTAGCTGATGTTACAAAAGGTTTTGTGCCATCCAAACATGGATGATAGGAATCAAATGGGTCCACTGCAAAACCAAAGCCATCTCTTCAAGCCTATGACATCATCTTTTTTTTGTTTGTTTTTGATTTTGTTTTGTTTTGTTTTGTTTTNTTGTTTTTCGAGACAGGGTTTCACTGTGTAGTTTTGGCGCCTTTCCTGGAACTCACTCTGTAGCCCAGGCTGGCCTCGAACTCACAATGATCTGCCTGCCTCTGCCTCCCAAGTGCTGAGATTAAAGGCGTGTGCCACCACCGCCCGGCCTATGACATCATCTTAACATGTGAAAATTAAGTGTGATTCAACTTGTAATGTCCGTAAAGCTTTACTGGACCATGCCCAAATTCATTTCTTTCCGTATCCCATGCCTACATGGATTTTTAAAAATTATATTATGATAGCAAATTTGAGTAATTTTACAGAAATATTTGACTCTGCAATCTTAAAATAGTTACCCTGTTGATCCTTACAGAAAGCTCCAGAACTCGCTACCCCTTTTGACTAGTGACTCTGGATTTTTGCTCAAANTATTGTCATTTGCAGTTGACATTGCATTGAGTTTGTTTNGCAGACAGGGGAGCTGGTACTCAAGCCCTGCTGTACAAGCTCTTTATATTTGAACTTCTTTCTGCTGGAAAAACCAGAAGCATCAAGACCTTTAGGTTTCCTATGGTTATACATTTACAAAGCACCCTATCTATCCCTAGTTTTCCGAACAATATCTAGATTGTGTTTACTGAAAAAAGTCTTCCCAGAAATATTGTCAGCATTCCTCCAATTATTGTCTTAGACTCCAAACCTTTGTAAATATTGAAGAATTCATTGGGCTGTTTTTTAATCTAACTTGTCACACTGTTGAAAGAAAACACTTCAGTTTCAGATAAAGCATATTATCAGGAAAAGCATATGATAACAACTCCCAGAATAGATATAAGTACAAACAGCTTGAGTCAATTTGCCTAGAAGCACCCTGATAGAACCCATAGAACTCTTATTTTGTATGACTACACTGTCTTTAAAAGTTTCTTTTTAAACCTATGTTTCTCTAGTGTAGCATTACATTTAAAAGTAAATTTACTGGGCAACTTAGATACTTTCAAGTAAATGATTTGTGAATCGGGTCCAAGTGTTAATCCAAGCTTTAATATTTCTAATTAATTAACTTTGGCTACAGCAGCAATAAGCTGAAATGCAAGGGATTACTGAATGACTTATCTGAGAATAAAACAAATCCATTATTTGAACAAAATATCTTGAAAATGGTTGCCTGAAACCTACGAAAGCTTTGGAGCATGTTGATATAAAAATCATTCTCAAAAGCCATTTAATTCCCTTAAGGTGCTAAAACCCACTCAGCTTTAAAGAAAACCTCAAACTTTAAATACTTAGAGATTAACTTCCTTGTCTCAAACACAAACCATCGTTTCTAGTGTTTGAACAGCTACTGAAGTAGAATACTTATGCAAAATAAGGTAGACATCATTTTCTAAAGGAAAGTGTGTTGACTGGGTTGGATAATTTCTGTCTCTTTCTGTCTTCCCTTCCATTATTTGTCACTCCCTCCCTCCCTCCATCCCTCTCTCTCTCTTTCTTTCTTTTTATTCCTTGCTTTCTTTCTTCTTTCTTTCTCATAGCTTATTTATAATATTTAGAATAGAGCAGTGAAATAACTTTATATTTAAAGATAAGACACACCGATGGGGAAAAAAAAACAAAAAAAGTTTTACATAACAAAACATGAATGCAAATGAAACTCATTATTCAGGTGATTTTATATTGACTTTAATTTTGTATTTTGTATTTTGAGTTTATATAGAGAACTAATTTTGAATGTACATACACAAAATCCAGGCAATCTTCATTTGTATTTGCCATGGTTTCTCATACTTCCACTGAAAATACTGGTGGAAAATTTTAGTGGAAATACATTCTCAAGTCTCATTCTGCCCTACAATTAATTTAACAAACATAATTTTGATTTATTAGCAGAATTATATTTTATTAAAATCATTATTTCAGTAAATATAAAATATTTCAAAGCATATCATTCACTATTAAAATTATCAATAAAAAATCAACTCTATAATAGAGGTGATGATAGAGAATTTTTACATACATACACACAATTTTTGAATTAACAGTTCCTTATGAAAAAACACTTCAGAGAGAATATTAAAAAGTTATATGTGTTTTGAGAAAATCACTTAATGAAGAATATATTCAATGGTTATTCATGTTCAACCTACCTTATGAAAAATGCTGTTTTTAATTTCTATATAAAGAATATTTTAGTAAATATAGCATATTGATAAAGTTTTCTTTTATTGAAAATAGATTTTTCATACATTATATTCTGATGTATATAGATGCTAGAACCTTCAGAAAGAGTATTTAAATGAAAACAAATAAGTTGAATAGTATCATGAAAGTGCATGCAGTGTATAGGCTCAGATTCNTAATTTTAGAATAGAAATGGACTATAANAAATAACCTAAAGTCAAGAATGAGAAAAGGACTACATGTAAAATCAATTAATAGAAAAAAAGGCCATGAATTGAAAAGAGCAAACGGGCATATGTGAGGGTTTGGAACATGTAAAGGGAAGTGAGGAATAATGCAATTACATTGTAAATTAAGAACACAAAATATTTAATATTTTTCAGTTTTTTTAAAAAAAATGCAAAGAGTTAGAAATGACAAAAAATAGAATATATCTCAAATGCAGAAGAGTAAAATCAATGTGGACCAAATGTTTGAAAATAGAAATATTTATTGTAAAAGGCAAACAACAGATTCACAAAGCTCAGAAAATGTTAAAGAGGATGATAGGAANTTTCAGCTGCATCTTATACACACAGATCTAAAGAATCAACGTTATTTTCTCCCAATTCATCATATATTTAGCATGATAATACTAAAATTATCAACATGTTCTCTTTTTTTAATCTTACATTTTCGTTTTTCTATTTTTCATTTTGGGGTGACATGTAAGAACCAGTAAAGTCAAAACTTTATAGAACAGAAAAGGGCACCGATGACCTAAGCAATTTTGAAACAAAATGCATTTGGAGTTTTTCCAACTTGACATTAACAGCTAGACAAAGCTGCAATATTAGACAAGCCATAATGAATTTAAATAAAGAGAATGTGACTATGAATACACTTATACATGTGTTGCTCGAATCTTAAATCAGTCTCATAATAAAAAACCCAGTACGACATATTGTGGAAAATGCTGAAAGATCAGAGACAAATGAATAAGCCACAGCCACCTCCCCTTACCTCACCAACTTCTCAACCTGAAAAAGCCTACAGTTCCTGTCTCCTCACACCTTATATACCTTTNTCCACACAGCCATCACTTCCAGGGATTAAAAGTGTGTGTGCTTCCTAAGCAAAGGCACGAGATCTCAAGTGTAGGGATTAAAGGTGTGTGTCAAAACTGCCTGGCTCTGTTTCTCTCCTAGACTGAGTCAATCTGATATAGTCCAGGTGGCTTTGAACTCACAGAGATCCAGATGGATCTCTGCCTCCCCAGTGCTGGATTAAAGGTGTGTGCCACTAATGTCTGGCCTCTATGTTTAATCTAGTGGCTTGTTCTGTTCTCTGATCTTCAGCCAAAGTTTATTGGTGAATGCAATATATCACCACAATTCCATTTTTTTGATCTAAAATAATTAAAGAAGGTTATAACTAATATATGAAAAACTATATACAATAAGTACAACAAGTATATATAATATATACAGTCAAGAATTGTATTAACAATGTCCAATCCATAAATATTTGACATATTCAGAGAAAACACACCATTATCTGTCCTATTTTGGTGAATTCAAAATGTTATACCTAATTCACTTCTATCCTAACTTGTATAACCCACTGAATACTATCTTTTGATCTCTTTCAATCTTGTACATTTTACACCTCTTTAGTGAGTTTCTTTTCTGAATTTCTTAACAAGAAAAACTATAATTATCTCATCTTCAGCTCCCTCAGAGACCCAAGAAGTAAATAATATTAACTAAGTAAGCAGGAAGTACAAGCAAGCAACTTCCAAAAAAANTGTGAGAAATGACAAACAGCAGGCTGTCTGAAGAGTCATTCAAGGTTTTTCTGCAACGTTGGGGCATCCATCTTTGGCCTATAGACTTAGCATACCTGACAGACATTTATGTGAAGCAGGATATTCTGAAGGGCTGTCCCATCTTGTCTTGGCAAGGTTTAGCAGTCCTTTCTTTGGTGTCCATTTAGACAGTATATTGCTAGCAGTCAAAGCAAGGACACTTTCTTGCCAGTGGCTAACTTTTGCCACCAAGAAAGTAAACTCCATATGGAGTTTCTTCAATGGCCATCATTTTCTCTGAAGTAGATTGGTGCTGCCAGGAGCAGACATGTCTCATTGTCATAAAGAAAAAAAATATATAATTAAAACATCTTAAATGAGATATTCTGTAGATCTGTAGATGACCTGTCTATCTAAAAGTATGTTTGACCTTGAAAACATACCTAATATGACAAGTTTGACTGTAATAGGTGACTAAATACTAACTTGCATTTCTTTATATCNTAATTATTTGGTAACAATAATTTTCAATTTGCATTACATTGTTAAATGAACTGTATAGATACAATACCTTGAAGGTTAGAAATGTATGCACAGTATTTTCTAACAAAATTAATCTCAACTTTGTATCAATATACACAATTTGTATACAATATATAAAAATCCAATCCAATGTAAACATTTAAAACTAGTAGTTGCTTCTTAAAAGTAGATTCAATAATCTATCTTTTATCTTATCATGTCCATATTCTCACTTTTTTCTTTTCAGAGTAGATTCAGTAATCTACCCTTTTATCCTATTTTTTCTAAATGTTTTTTTCTCAGAGTAGACACAATAATCTACCCTTTTATCCTATCATTTCTGTATTTTACATTTCTATATCATATTCTCCTTTTTCTTTTAGAAAGAGATTAACTATGACCAATAAAAATTTTTAACCAACCCCTAAACAAAGACAAATATCCCTAATCCATTTTTTTGGGAATATGGATGTCATTTTCTAGGCTACTGCCTGCTGATTGGAGGTGCTGGTAATCTTATNGGGAGAAAAAGAAAATTTAGGATTATGGTCAAGTCCTGATTGGAGTAGTCTGTGAGGTTGTATCATCTCAGCTAACTATCTCAATATTATCTTGAGCAGTTTGTAGTCCAAAGACGATCTTTAGGTGGTATTTGTCAGCTTAATGGCATTATCATAGTCCATGTAAAATCATCATTGTGGGATCTCATCATCTTTTCAAAAACTTTAAGGTCACTATTAGGTATGGTCATGGTTCACTGCAGAAAATCTTTTTATTAGGGCAAGTTTTCTCGATGATTTGTCCTTTTTCTTCAGATGTCTCATGTGTCCAGTGGTCTTCAGATTCCTTACATTGCATTCTCCTGAAAGACAAAAACAAAACCTTTCCCAACTCTAACTTTAAGGTGGTTCTAAATCTAATCTTTGTGAATTTTGATTTATAATTTCTCCTTAAATTTTTATTTTATTTTCTAAAGCTGTTCTATCATCCAGAATGGTATGTTTTTTTACAATAGGCATTAGGTTCTTTAATTGCTCTAAGAAGGAGTTTCTTTCATGAAGGCAGGAAAGGACTGAACAGAATTTGATATGGGGGCCTGTGATAGGTCCCTCAGGACATTTCCCCATAGCAAAGGCTGAGGATTGCCTTGTCTGTCCCTTGTTAATCTACATTTGTTAGTCCAGTGTCTACCTTTGCAACACCTTNTGCATATTCTAGAAGGGAGGCGTGGTCTGTTGGAATTATTCCTTGAAAAAACATTGTTTCTAGAAATGCCCTGTTTACAGTCTCTTCCTAGGTGACCTTGTTTATCACAATTAAAACATTTGACATTAATATTTTTCTTCAAACCTCTACAATCACCTCTCCTATCCAAGCGTCATCATGATCATGAGATTCAATATTAATTGTATTTCAGATTCATTCCTCCAAAGGTGATGATCAAGCCTTTAAAGGCCCAATTACCCTTTTGCATTGTGATTAGCATTTTCAAAAGCCATAGATTCAATTATTACTAGTCTAGCTTCTAAATTTGGTATCATTCTATTTACTGCTGAAGTCAGTCTTTGTAAGAAATCAGTGAAGGTTTCTTTTGGACCCTGTATAACTTTAGTAAATGACTCAATTTTCTTTCCTACTTTTTCAATTCTGTCCCAAGCATTCAAGACTGCCATTTGGCATAAAGCCAAGGTGTGGTCATCATATAAAGATTATCTTTGTATATCAGCATAATTGCCTTCTCCAAGAAGTTGATCTTGGGAAATTTCAATACCTCTAGCCCTACTTCATTTTTCAATGGTCTTAGCCTCATCTTTCCATCAGGTCCTCCATTGTAATTGGGAACCAGCCTCTAAAACTGATGCAACCAAATCTCTCCAGTCTTGAGGGATAATTCTATTACAAAAATCACAAGTTTAACATCTGCCTCATGAAAGTTGAGTGGATGCCATATGAAACTNTTGCTTCTTTGAATCTCCTCAAATCTAACATTTGCATGTTATATCACCACATATGGTATATGAATCATGTATATCACCACATACATGATCCATTTTTAAATTCCCAAATTATCCAGTGTTAAAAAGATACCCTGAAGTGAATGGTTTGAAGACATCTTGTTTCCCTATGTAAAAACCAATCAGGCTTCATTGAAGTTAAAATACTATACATTTGTAAGACAACTAGTCTATTAAAATAATGAGAAGACATGTAATAGGCCAGAGAAAAATGTTTGATTATCTATACACATCTGTTATTAAGAGAATTCAGAGAATATATATTATACAACACTGTATATTTGTGTTTAAATTATTATATTATTATATTATATTTGTGTTTAAATTATTTTCCTTCATTACAATCCATTTTTAATTTTAATGTATGTCAAGTTCTTTATTGAATGAGTTGATATGTTTTTCTTTCTTGAATATGTTGAATATTGCAGACATGTGTTTCTATTGTTCCCTTCTTCCTTTGTGATACAATCAATTTTATTTGCCTCTTCAATTGCACATTCTGTTCTCTATACTTAAAATCATCATGGCTGCCAGGTNGTGGTGGCACATGCCTTTAATCCCAGCACTCAGGAGGCAGAGGCAGGCAGATCTCAGTGAGTTCGAGGCCAGCCTGGGCTACCAAGTGAGTTCCAGGAAAGGCGCAAAGGCTACACAGAGAAACTCTGTTTGAAAAAAAAAAATCCTCATGGCCACATACAGTGAGTTCCACATTGTATACTGTATTGTTTCACCCAATATGAAGTTCTAAAGTTAGATGATGTGCAATTATTTTATTAATAATCATATTTGAAGTGGTAATAGCTTTAACATTTGTGTCAATTAACAATCACTGGTCACTAATATCCATCTGTATTAATGGTCTCAACTCACCTATAAAAAGACACAGGCTAACAGAATGGATAGGAAAACAGGATCCATCTTTCTGCTGCATACAAGAAACAGACCTCAACTCCAAAGACAGACACTACCTCAGAGTAAAAGGCTGGAAAAAGGCTTTCCAATCAAATGGACTTAAGAAGCAAGCTGGTGTAGCTATACTAATATCTAATAAAATAAACTTCAAACTAAAATCATTCGAAAGAGATCAGGAAGGACATTACATATTTATCAAAGGGAAAATCCACCAAGATGAAGTCTCAATTCTGAACATTTCTGCCCCAAATACAAAGACACCCACATTTGTAAAAGAAATGTTAATAAAGCTTAAATGGCACATCAAACCCCACACACTAGNAGTGGGAGATTTCAACACACCACTCTCACCAATAGACAGATCCACCAGACTGAAACTTAACAGAGAAATAAAGGACCTAACAGATGTTATGAATCAAATGGACTTAATAGATATCTACAGAACATTCCACCCTAACNCAAAAGAATATACCTTCTTCTCAGCACCTCATGGAACCTTCTCAAAAATTGACCACATGCTCGGTCACAAAACAAATCACAACAGATACAAAAACATTG
>LZPO01044972.1:13146-24190 GCA_001675575.1 Neotoma lepida | reverse complement strand
CTGGCGGGGTGGGAGGAGGGAGGAGAGGGGAAACTGGTGGGGCGGGAGGAGGGAGGAGAGGGGGATCTGAGGTTGGTATGTAAAAGGAGTGGAAGATCTTTTTAATTTAAAAATAAATAAATTAAAAAAAAAATAAAGAGTATTTTGGTATGTAGAAAATTGCTTGAATATGGAGTATTTTCTTCTTAATACTCATAAATCTTTTCTTATTTGCTTTGATGTACTTGGATTATCTTTTGTTCTTCATTTCAAAACTTTTGAAAGGTAATTCACAATATTTTAAGGGGATTTGTAAGGCTACTAGATTTTCTTTTTTTATTCTTTTATCTTTCAATGCATGTCAACTATAGTGTCCCCTCCCTCCCATCCTTCTAACCCTCCTCCCTCCCCAGATCCACTCCTCCTCCATTTCCTTTAAAAAATAGCAGGCCTTCCAGGGATATCATCCAAGCACAGCATAACAAGACAAAATAAGACAAGGCACAAAGCCTCATATCAGAGCTGGGAGGGGCCACCCAGTGATAANAAAGGGGCCCCAAGAGCTGGCAAAAATGTCAGAGCCAGCCTGATTCCTACTGCTAGGAATTCCACAAAGACACAAAGTTTACAGACATTACATATATGTAGAAAACCTAGCCCTGACTCATGCAGACTCAGTGGTTGCTTCTTCAGTATTTTGATCCCTTTTAAGTCCTGATTAGTTTATTCTGTGGGCCATGTTCTCCTGGTGTCTTTGACCCCTCTGGCTCCTATAATCCTTCCTCTCCAATTCTACTGGGCTCCCAAAGCTCTAAGGGGAGCGACATGATGGAGATTTCTGAAATTAAGTCTTCCTCTGTCTATATGAGCACGTAAACCTGCACCATAACACTGATTTCTTAATTTCATATTAATCTCTATTGTAAATCTGACACAAAGTTTGCACATTGGAAATATATTGCATAATGAAATTTCTAATATGTAAAAATTCCTCATTTCTTACAAATATGATTTAATATTTTCTTATATGTGATTTATTTATATATTTCAAACTTTATGTATTTCAAAACATTGCCTCCTATAAGAAGAAAGACTTACAGTGCATACAGGGATGACTTTTAAANTTTAGTTTTGTGAATATTTTTATAGAATTTCTACAGGCATGTTATTGCTATATCAATGATAATAATTGTTAATGACATTTTTAATCATGGATTTTTTTNAAATATTGAATTCCATCTTACTTAGGATTTTGCCTTTGTAAGGTTCTCTTTAAATTAATCCCCTTAATTCTCACTTTTTGAAGAGATTTCTAATACAAAATATGGCCTTCCTTGCTTGTTTATTAACTGAAAATAAAAATTATCTTTCAATACATGTCTGCATTTTTCCTTTTTTGTCTGTAAAGACTTTGGGTATTCTCACAAAAATCCTCCAACTGAGAGGAGGAATTATTAATATTATTTATTATTGGGAGATCACCTTACTTACAGATTTGTAGATCCCATGTTACTTCTTTGCAGTATGTATTTACACCTAACATTTCCAGAGACTATGAGGGATAATTCTTTCTAATCCATCAGCACATTTCTTTTACTGTTTTAAAAATATTAGTTCTTTTAATTTTGAGATTGTAATCATTTTCCCTCTCTTTTTTCATTTATTTATGTATTTTTATGTATTTATCCTTCTCTCATATATTACACCATGACCACACTTCCCTTTCCTTTACTTCTCCCAGTACCTCATGCCCCCAGCACTTCTCTCCTTCAGATTCATTCCTCCTTCTGTTTTTCCTTCAGAAGAGACAAAAGACTGATCCAACTAGAGGCCCAAACCATGAGAGGGAGCCCATACCGGGCATTGCCTGGAAGGCTAGAAACCAGATTCTGGATAGCCCAAAGACCTAAAATAGAACCAAACATGACTGATCAAAGGAAAAAAAAATCAATGAAGCAATTCCTAATGATATTCTGCTATATTCATAGACCAAGACCTAGCCCAATCGTCACCTTCATCCAGCAACTGATGGGAGCATATGTAGAGACCCACAGCCAAACATTAGTCAAAATTTGAATAACCCCACAGAAGAGGTGGAAGAAGGATTGCAGGAGCCAGAAAGCTGGAGGGCATCACAAAGACACTGCACACAGAATCAACTAAGCAAGGCTCATAGGGACTCACAGAGACTGAAGGGACAAGCAGAGACCCTTTCCTCCCTCTTAATGGTCCCATAAAATCCTTCATGCTCTTTTGAATTAATGGCTTTTTCCATTAATTGTTGAATATATATGTTCAATATATATGAATAAAATACATATGAATATAATATATATTCCTAGGGTTGACCACTTGGTATTGGATAACTAGTGAGTGTGATGTTGCCCAGGTAAGCCAATTACCCACTCTCAGTATTCATTAGATGTCTGCAGTGCTTTATGTACACTTGAGATCTATTGAACTTTCCCCCATGTATATTTGCTTCTTTATTGGTTTATTCCTTCTTCAGTTCATATTCTATAGTTATATTTGTGGGTTGTCATAGTTATGGTTTCTATTGCTGTGAAGAGACACCATGACCATGGCAACTCTTATAAAGGAAAACATTTAATTGGGACTGGCATACAGTTCATTGCCATCATAGAGGGAAGACAAGATGCTAGAGAGAGAGCTGAGAGTTCTGCATCAGTATCACAAGCAGAAGGAGGAAAGTGAAGCACTAGGCCTGGCTTGAGCATCTGAGACCTCAAAGCCCATCTCCAGTGACAAACTCCTCCAACAAAGCCATGCCCACTCAAACAAGACCATACNCCCTAATAGTGCCACTCACTATGGGCCTATGGGGTCCATTTTCATTCAAAACACCACATGGGTTGATATTTTATTTATAATTTTATTCTTATCTAAGAAATAATTGACAGTTATTTCAATAAATTTTACTTANATTTTACATTAATTTTTTCTTTTCATTTGAGTAGATTGATATCAAGAAGATAAATACGTTCTGAATTGTTCATTTCCATGTGGACATGGACTATGAAAACATCTCATGTAGAAAATAAATACGGAGAAAATGGCACAACCCTCCACCTTTTTTGTTTAATTATATGATAGAGACATTTGACTTAAAGCCAACTCTAATTTTGCATTCTCCTCTTTATAATAAACATGTGCATGTGAGCATTAATTGGCTTAAGCTTTTGTCTTAAGAAAGAAAATACATGTAAAAAAGGTAATTCAGGGACATCCATTTTTTTATGAATTTATAAGGTTTAACCTGAGATGGGGAGATAATTGATTCAAAGTCATAATACATGATCTATGTATCCAAGAAAGGTTCTAATAATTCAATATTTGAAGGATGTTAAGGGAATTCATTGCTCATGACTTCATTAGTTTCTAGAAAACACTTCTAAAATAACAATCACATTTTAAAACATTTCAATAGTATTTGAATACTTCTTTATTTGTGTACTTTCTTTAGTAATTAGATTTATATATTTATTAATGGTTACTTAATTGGATATTTCTGTGTTACAGAGACAATATTGCAACAAATGATGATTTTTAAGGATAAAATTAGATAAAGAGTGAGGCTATTCAAACTGATGATTTGACAAACCTTCCTGAAAATAGTCATATTTCTAAATCAGTGCTTTATACTTTAACCTTTCATGGAATACAAATAATGTCCTCACAGTTCTCATCCTAGTGTCTGACATTTTTGCTATAATATAGTATTTACAGAATGTATCTATTAACATCATTAAGAACTGGCTTTACCATGACCAGTAAAGTCTGAAAACAACTACATATAGGTGTTTACAGAATTTTAGAGCAACTCCTACCAGTCCCAAATCNCAAATATTTTGAGTTCAAATAAGGAAAAGGATATCATGGCCATTGCACATGTGCTTTTACTGTGCCTTTAACTATTATTTTGTTTTACTTTAGGTTAGTTTGTATTTTTCAGAAAAGTTAGTATGCTTTGAGATGGCAAACACAATAAATTGAACTTTCCACTATTGGCTCATAAAATATTTACCATGTTCCAAAATCTCAAAACATTTTATCTATTATCTATTATCTATCACTGGAAAATAGGAAACAAACTCCTTCTTTGAAGTGGAGTATAAAACAAGCATTTTAAATTTATATTTTATAGTCTATAACATTGAATTTAATCTAACATTCTATCTTCCTTTGTGACTATCATTGTATTAATAAGAATTATATCCAACATATCTTTTCTTCCTCAAAAAGAACAAAAGCAGTAGTAATATTCACTATGTCCTAAGAGATACTTGAGGATTCACAACAAAAGCTACAATGTGAAATTAAAATTTAATTCTATTGCACTACTGTTTCATTTATATAATTTCTTTACATACTTATTTATTCCAGGCATAAAGAAAGAATGGCTTCTTACACAGACAAGACAATGACACAATTACCAGAATTTCAAGACAGTTTTCTGGAAGCAGTGCAGTGACTGCACCATGTGAAAAGGCACTGTGCTGTACTCTAGGCACACAGGGTTTTCTCCAGTGTATGGCTTTCTATAGCCTGGACCATGACTACAGTCACAAGCTAACACAGAGGATAAAAATGATTTAGTAGAATGAAGAACTGCTGATTATCTTAATGTTTAACCAAGACTATGCACCCTTCTCCTGAAAATATGATCTTTCTAATGCATGAACTAACCTGCACTTCAGAAAATATTATCTTGAATCACTTGGGAAGATAAAAGTGTGATGCTTTTCCAAAGATGCCTTCCAAGCAATGGGAATTATTTTACAAGTGATAAATGATAAATTGTGTTGTGATACTGTAAATAAAGTTTAAGTAAATGGTTATATGGCTTTAAATAAATATTAATAGTACATAATGTAATTGTTCTAAAGAGAAAATAGAGTTGGGCATATTATACTAACCTGGAATCCCAGAACTTGGAGGTGGATGCAGGAGGATCAGGGATTCAAAATAACCCTCAGCTATACAGGGAATTTAAGTCCAGTCTGGACTCTGTGTGACCCTGCCTCAAATAGATAACAACAGCAATACATAAACAGTGAAAATTTCATAGCACGAATGAAGTTTTCCCTTTTTGTGTTTTAAGTTTCTTTGTTATTTATATGTTGGGTGCTGCTCACATCACACATTTGTACCTAGTCACCCACTCTTTGTTAAGATTGTACCAGCAGCTAAAAGACTCTTGGAACTTTGTGGTTAAAAGTTAAAAATTCTATATACAACTCTTGATCTCTTAACAAATGAAGAAATATATTAAGAAGAGCTTAGTTTTGGATTTTAGGTATCTTTGTCATACTGTCACTATGCCTAGCATGCCAATCAAAACAGGAACTTTCAGATAAGCAGGAAGCACAATCTTTGATTAATTTGACTGCAATTAATATATTTTAAAAATAGAAGCCAGGAAATGAATCTTAAATTTCATCCATCACTTTCACTCTTACTTTTGACATCATTATTGTTAAACTATTATATAAACATACTTGACATTTCCACTTACTATCAAAAAAAATTGGATTCCTGTAGTTAAAAAGGATGATTTCTTGAAACATAAAAGTACAAAATGTAAAGTCACATTATAATTGTTGCACTAATATGTATCATAAATAATATAAACACATTTATTATTAATAGTGAGAGCTCAAATAAGCACCAGCAAATGCACATAATGTACATAATGTGATATGTTAAACGTAAGTTTTTAAAAATCATGGAAAGAGGCCATGCAGTAGAAGCTTGAATTTTTTTTATATTTTTTATTAAGAAATTTTTTATTCATTCCACATACCAGCCACATATTTTCCCCACTCATCCCTGACTTTTGTGATTGTAAAAATAAAGAAGCTAAGTAATTTGATTTTGTGAAATGAACGTTAGAAAAAGATAATTGGAATCACACTGAATCTAAAAAGAAACTGCTCTTCTGACTATTCTGATAGCATCTTAATAAATTTAAAATGATTTTCTCAGGAGATGAGACATACAAGGAGAATAAGGCAAAAATAAATGTTTACTGTTTCCTATATTCTTTATTTAAAAAATAATTAGATATTTTTATGGCAATTGTTTTTTACAACAAATATGCCTGAAGTTGATGATGGAAGAATATTGCTTAAAAATTTTAAGTAGTAATTTTCAAAAAAAATATTTTAAAAGGAAAACAGCCCTATTTTAATTTTCCAGATTTATTTATTAACACAAAATTATATATATATTAAACAAACATATAATCAATTCATGATGTCTATAAGACCTACATACCTAAACGATTTAGCCATCCACATGTAGATTGTATGCAGGCTCTGGAGCCAAAGAAATACAAAGTTCATGAGACTGTACAACTATCCTATGGGGGAGATATGAATATTCAAAGGAAGTTAGCACATGGGCAAGATATCTGAACAAATCCTTCAACCTGGAGGACATATATTCCAAAGAGATACATAAAAGTTTTGAATTTCAATGGGATGTAGTGATGTACATAAATCAAATTCTATTTGCCACAGTAATAAAATTGAAAATTATTAGCAATGCTGTGTTATACAGAACACCAGAAACAACAAAAATACTTGCATAAACTTGAAAGGACTGTGCATATTGCCAATCCCTTAAATTTCTTATTAGAACAACAATATATGTAATTTTGAATGTTTTACTCCATTTATATAGACAGATTTTACATGTAAAAATTTTACATCTCTTAGCTAATATCTCAAAAATAAAAATATCTATGACTCTGTTCCTTCATATATAACAAGCAATAGCATTTAGTCTTTCTGAGTTATACCCTGGGAAAGCACTAGATTGTTAGCAGTTATAGACAATTGTTTTATGGACTACAGTCTGTCTTTCATAATATAAAGCCTACCTCAGGCAAGTAAAAACATAAATTTATATATATGTATATGGATTTATATATAAGTATATATACACACCTCCATATATAGATATATACTCATGCACATGAATATATGTAATTATGCATATGTATTTATTCTTTCTGAGAGTTCATAATAAATAAAGCTATCTAAGATATATTACTGACACTCTGGACCTACAAACATGCTATTCTTATTCTTAATTTCCAAAAATGAAGCATTCTATGTAATGGTCTATTAATATTGATGTCCTTTCTCTGAGATTGAATCTTACTTCTTCAACTAACTCTGAATAGACTCGGTCTCTTAGACTTTCCATAATTTCACTATTAATTCTCCTTTCTTTTTATTTCTTCTGTAAACTTCTGTAGAAGAACTTTGGTTTTCATCAGTTATATCCTAAAAATTGATAGAAGTCCTTCACCAGTAATGAGGATAAGGTGGGTACTGAAAACATGTTCTCCCACCACTTCCTTCCTAAGTAGTGGGTGCTGTGGAACAATTAAGAATCCTAAAATTAATTAAATTGAATGCTTAAGCTATATAATAGGAAAAAATAGAAGAAAAACTTGATTTTTAAAAAGAACTTTCATGCACACACCAAAACTATACTTAAATGTATGGGGACAAACAGAGTTCTGGGCCAGGATTATAGGGGATAGTCCTGCTCCAGGCCGTATAGCTTAAATATTGCTGTAAATAAAATTATTCTATCATCCTTGTGTGAACGGATTATTTTGTTCAATATTTGGAAATTTATTTAAAAGTATCTGCACGTGACCAGTGAAGTGTAAATTGTTTTCTGTATTCTATAATNTAATGTAGTAACTGACAGAAAGTGGATTAATAGTTAGCTTTTTAAGATGCTTTCTTTTATGTACTCTGTATGATAAACACCTCATTTGTAATGCTTCAAATTAAAATAAATCAGTTGCATACTTTACAACACATATTTTTCTATTTTACAGATTTTAAGATTTCAGTGTCTGCCAAATTTGTTTTACTTTTATGTAAACAATACAATTCACTGCTTTTCTTATAAAATAGTTGTCAGCTTGAAGGAAAACATAGTGCTTTTGAATTGTATGCCAGTGCTTGCCATACCATAATACAGAATGTGGCCCTTAACTGGTGGAGCTTTTAAGATTTAAAATCTCATATAAGACTTAAAATCTCATATAAGATTTAAAATCTCATAAGAATAGTGTAAAATTGTGTAATGTTAATACACACGTGAAAAAACAAAATGCTGTTTCTGAATAATAAAACAATTAGCTTTCTATTTTTATTGTTACAGTAATAATCATTGAAGTGCCATTGATAATCTCCCAGAATTACTTTATTTGTAAATATCTGATGTTACAGTTTTTAAGTTGGAATACTTCACAGTGGTTTCAGGAAAATATTATCTATTATGAAACTATATGTAACAGCATTTATTTATAAAGCAGAAGGTATAATTTAATAAAAGAGATTTTTTTGGTATTTATGACTTAACTGGTCATCTTGATAATAATCTTATGGAAACTTTATTAAGAAAATTAACCTCCTTGACCTGGGAAGCAAATATATTGTGTGAAAATGTAAACATCATGTAGAGGTCCAAAATAACAGTTGACCTATGAAAGCTATAGTTCCTTTTGGATGAGAATTTAGGGCATACAAGAAGATATAATTTTGGGATTCTTAGCTCTTCCAAATGTACTGTGTGGTATTCAGTTGGATGTGAATAACAAACCTTTCTGTGGTTTCCAACAATGCCTTCAGGGATATGTTCTAGGATGGCTATGTAAAATATCTCACAGATGCTTTATTCCATTAACATTTGCAAAANTTGGGCTTCATCCTCAAGAGCCTTCTGTTTTGTTTAGGGCAAGATAGGGTAAATGTTGAAGCAATCTTATTAGCATCAAAAAATACCAAGTTGATCAGATAGTAATTCAAAAACAAACACACATGGTCCTGTTACAGAGTTACCTAGAATTTACTCTGATGCTCAACTCGTGAAAACCATGCTCTTCAATTATATGTTCAAGTCAGTTTTTCTTTCTCTTTAAAAATAATAATTCCTCTTATTTCTAAATATAGCAAAATTTAAAATATTCCTTTTACACATTGCCAATACATTTCACTCAATTGGTTTCTGTTTTCTAAGAAAAGATTACTTTATTGTTGAAGGAAGCACATCATCTAAGTATGTCCATCATATGCTAATTAAGTATTTTCTCAAGGAACTGTGTTTTCACTGGGTTAATTTTATTAATACCAACTAAATGAAATGACAAGAAGAAAACAATCTTTTTATGTCAACATAAATATTGAAACAGAATATNCTTGAGTTTTTGCCTCTTGCAACCATGATGTATTTGGCACTTAAACTCATGAAAATCAAGTAGTTCTCATTCACAGTTCAAATTCCACATATAACCAAAACAAAGCATCATTAAAATAAGCTAAGTTATATAAACACATATTTTTTAAAACACTGTTTTCTTTATTTTCATCTATAGATAAATCTGATGGAAGATATCCTCTGCAATTTTAGAGCACTTCTATGTACTAGTAAAGTAAAGAAGCCCAAGTCCCTTAATTTGGCCAATTACAATTGCATGAATTTCAAACATCAGCAGTGATCTATCTCTTCTGGAAAGGAAATTAATGTATAATATGAATATCTTTATGCTTAATTGAGAAAATTCAGATGATATGTCTAACATATTTCTTAGTAAATAATATGATCCCCATGGTAGTAAACTGTACAGATAAGATATTTCAAATGATCATGCTTTTTAATTCCTATATGCATTTTCAAAATATAAGTACTCATTTAAAAAAGAAACTAAAGTTTTAATTAGTTTTCAGTGTTTATTTTCTGTTGTTTTAAAACTATAATGAATTCTTCAAGNATTTAAAACAATACTTTTTTTCTTTCTCTTTACCCAATTCCTCACATATTCCCCTCCACCTAAATACTCAACTTTAAGTTTGTATTGGTCAGCTTCTGAGCATGGGAGCTGATCTAGAGTGTTGTTGATAGATCCAGAGTCACTCCATAGATGAAAAGTAATTTTCCTTTTCCCAGGAGCTATCTGTTGTGAACACCTTCTTGTCTTGGATGGGACTTTGTGTCTACTTCCTTATTTGCATATGATAATTAAGTCATATCAACATAACATACAGAGTTTATAAACTATTCTATAGTTTACTGTGGTGATATTTTTATCTGTGTACCCCAATAAAATTTATCTGAGGATCAGAAGGAAAAGGTCAGCCAGCCCCTGGTAGTAAAAACAAAAGTCATGCAATGTTAGCACATGCCCTTAATCAGTCTGGTTCTCTATGAGTTCAAGGTCACACTAGGGAACAGAACCAGGCAGTGGTGGCACACGCCTTTAAGCCGAGCATCAACCATAGAGTTCTGGAGGTCTGTGCAGACAGACAGGAAGTGATGTTTCTTGGTGGAGAGAAGAAATGAGTTAGCAGAATGGACAGGNATAAAAAGCCTGCTTAGACAGGAAGTCGTTCTTTCTTTGCTTCTCCCTCTATTTCTTGCTCCAAGTGTTTACTAATAAGACCGTTTAGAAATTCATCGTACAGTTTACTGCCTGCTGAAACATTTCTCCATGCCTGAATGTGGTAAGTGTGGTGGCACTTGTTTTTTTTATAGAATTCTCAGCTGAAATTGATAGACAAATATGTCATCAGAATGTAACTTAAAAGCAGAATGACTCCTTGTTTCTTAATATATATCAGTCTTATTTTCCTTAAATACTTTCAGTGGGCATTTTCTATAGTGTTAAGTATGCAGATTTTATTGCTAGGTTTTATTTGTTATTTCCCTTTGTTAATGCATATCACGCATATATTTAAGTGTTTTGAGGTACATGGTAGAACATTTAGGAACATGCCACTCTTTTACAAATATTAGANCAAATACTGGTTTATTAATATTCATCCAGTGTATATTTTTAGCATCTTTATAAAAATCTAGGCATATGGATTTATGTCTGAATCTTCAATTTGATTCCATTGATCACTATGTCTGTTTTTATGCCAATATCATGCTGTTTTTATTACTATAGCTCAATAGTACACTTTGAGATGAGGGTGGTGATACCTCCTGCAGTTCTTTTATTATTTAGGATTTTTTT
>LZPO01044971.1:33349-61085 GCA_001675575.1 Neotoma lepida | reverse complement strand
CTATACCCCTCCCTTAAGGCAGCCTTCTAATAATCTCTTTCTAGATTTGTGTCCTCTATAGAAACTCTAAGTTGACTATTCAAACTTAGATATTCAAAGCTAGGATCCATATAAGAGAGAGAACAGATGATGTTTGTTTTACTATGCCTGGGTTGCTTCATCAAAATAATTTCTTTAAACCTCTTTCTTCTGTATACATCCTTAATAAGCAAAAGTCTGATGGCTTTTAATCTAGATAAATCTTTTCAAGAATATTTTCTAGCAAATGGTCTTGAGACATAGAGACTCTGAGTACAATATAATCTAATGTGTCTTTTCAAGTCAAAAGGATTACATGGTTACTGCCAATTAGAAGGCATGGACTCCTAATATCAGGGCTCCTATCTCATATTGCAGCACACTGTCCACACAGGAATCCTCATCACTGCTGCCTGCATAATTTGAATGTAAGTGACAATGCTGGTTCCATGAATAAAATGATTTCCTGCTCTTTGAATGGCACATAGGTCTTCTCTCTTCCACTGTCTATGAAACAGCAGCAGACGTAGCTGGATTCTGCAGAAAANGTCTGTGGGCATTTGTATCCTGAAGAAATAGAAATTTTAGAATCAGATCATTTGATCAAACTTGATCTTCTCCTCTCTGTGATTCTAGCTAGATAAGTGCTGGAAGTGCTCTGAGTTCATTTTCTCATCTTCATGATGGAAGAAAATAATGCGTCACTTGTAATGTTCATGGGACCAGTTAGGGAAAATGTCAGTAATGAGCTGATACTTTGCAGGCTGCATGCAATGCAAGAGATGTTTGCCTTTGACGGCCTCCCCTTCTTTTTTCTCTGAGAAATCCATCTCATGGGAATTCAGTCTTAGAAATCAATACATGGACGACAAACTTATTTTGTCTCATGGCATTTTTCATTTATGGCATATTTCATTCTTTCTCACTTTATGTAATGGTCAGCCTGGGTCTGTAATGAACTGCTAGCCACTGTGAGTTTTCCCTCCTTCATCTAATCTGCATACCAACTAAGAACCAAGTTCTGACATTTTCCTGTACAACTCCTATATGGATGGATGACAGGTGCCTAGAGGAAAAACCTAAAGCTTGTCAGTTCTACAAGCTCTCATCATATTAAATGTACCTTGGGAAGGTTAAGCACTTAGGGAGGACATATTGGCTTTCCTGCTTTCTCATCAGCTTCTGCCAAAACTGTTTCTTACCTCCTCAGATTTCTGACATTACTCTCCAAATCATCAGAGGCAAATTTCTCAGCAGAGCTCTGGGAAGCAATCGTCTCTGTTGCTTCTCTCTCACTATTTCTGGAAGACCTGGATATGAGTCAACTGATTCTTCCATCTGTTTCTTCTCCTAATCCGTGACCTCAATCCGTTTCCTTCTAGTTCTATTGCCTTGAACACTAATTATTGCTTGGGACCTGAGTCAAGATTCCTTCCCTACCTCTGACTTGATGCTTTTGCCGTGCTTGATTCTTTTCAGAGCAGGAAGGTCATGCAAGTTTTCTTCTGAAAGTCTTTGACGACCTTTTGTGTCTTCTGGGTCTCATTCTCAAATCTCTGGTGCTTACAGGCCAGCTATCACTTCCCTTTTATAACAGAGCTAAGAAGTCCAAATGTGAGGACAAAGTTAAAATATGAAATATATTCATCCACAGAGAAATAATTAACTCAAATTTGGAATATGTCCCTATTGATAAAGGTGGGGTTATTTTTGTGTGTATATTTTTCAGTCTTTTGGTATTATAATAAAATGTGGTGATGAATAGTTTTCTATGTATGTTATCTTGTCTACATGTTTGAATGTTTTCATACTAAATAGATAGGGACTAATCTTATGGAGAGTTAATGCATTTTTATTTGAAGGCCATTGTTAGATTGCCTCTGCAGAGTTTTATGTTTCCCACCCGTTAGTAGTGTATATAAAAATGATTTCTTACAAATGTGCCAACAAAATTTTGTTGTGTATTTTAGATCTTTAAGATATGTATAGCTTATGTATAAGAGGTTAAATATTCATGTCACTAAGTAGTGATTAATACTTAGCATAATATCCTTTTATTTGCTTTCATTATACATTTAAAAGATTTTTTTCCTTTTAATCTACAAACAATAGTATTCTTTGGTCTATAAAAGGTGTTGAGTTTTCTTTTTTTTCAATGTAGATCATTACTTTCTTTTTCTTTTGGTGAAAATAGATTTTTGTCACTCATGTATAATATCATATAATCTGCAAACAACAATATTTTGACTTCTTCCTTATCGATTTTTATCCTTTTGATTTCCTTTATTGGTTTTGCTGCTCTAGCCAAGACTTCAAGTNCTATATTGAATAGGTATGTAGATAGTGGAAAATCTTGTCTTGTTTCTGATTTTATTGGAAATGTTTTGAGTATTTCTCCACTTAAGTTGATGTTGGCTATGGTNTTGCTATAAACTGCATTTGTTATGTTTAGGTATATTCCTTGTACCCTTATTCTTTCTAGGCCTTTTATCATGAAGGTGAATTGTATTTGTCAAAGGCCTTTTCTATATCTAATAAAATGATGACTTTTTTTCTTTCAGTTTGTTTATATGGTGAATTACATTTATTGATTCACATATGTTGAACTATCCCTGCATCTCTAGCATGAGGCAGACTTAATCATGGTGGATGATCTTTTTGATGTGTTCTTGGACTTGATTTGAAAGTATTTTCTTGAAAATTTTTGCATCTATGTTCTTAAGGGAAATTTGTCTCTAATTCTCTTTCTTTGCTAGGTTTTTATGTGGTTTGAGTATCAGGGTACCTGTGGCCTAATAAAATGAATTGGGCAGTGTTCCTTCTGTTTCAGTTTTGTGGAATAATTTGAGGGATATGGGCATTATCTCCTCTTTGAAAATCTGATAGAACTCTGTACTAAAACCGTCTGGCCCTGGACTTTTTTTTTTGTGGGGGAGGGGGAGACTTAATTACTGCTTCTATTTTACTAGGGTTTATAAATCTGTTTAAATTGCTTATCTAAACTTTGGTAAGTGGTATGTATCAAAAAAGTGTTCATTTCTTTTATTTTCCAATTTGGTGGCATACAGGTTTTTAAAGTATATCCTAATGATTCTTTGGATATCCTCAGTGTCTGTTATTTTTCCCTTTTAATCTCTAATTTTGTTAATTTGAATAGTCTTCCTCACCCTTTAGTTAATTTGAATAAGGATTTGTTTATCTTATCAAGTCTTCAAAGAACCAACTCTTTGTTTCATTGATTCTTTTTATTGTTTTTGTTATTTGTTTCTATTTTATTTTTGGGATTTTTTTTTTTGTTCTAGAGTTTTCAGATTTACTGTTTTTAAATCACTTNTGTGTGATGTCTCCATTTTTTTCATGAAGGTGTGTAGTGCTATGAACTTGCCTCTTAGCACTGCTTTCATTGTATCCTATAAGTTTGGGACATTTATTTCCATTCAATTGTTGTCTTGATCCATTTTTCATTCAGTAGTGAGTTGTTCAGTTTCCATGAATTTGTAAGCTTTCTGTTGTTTCTATTATTATTGATATCCAGCTTTCATCCATAGCGGTATGATAGGATACAGGGTATTATTTCAATGTCTTGTGTCTTTTGAGACTTGCTTTTTGTCTGAGTATGCAATGTCCTTCCATATCTCTTCTGATTTGTTTTGAGTTGAAGTCTATTTTGTTAAATATTTAAATGGGTTCATGGGTCCATTTTCTTTTTTTGGTTTTTCGAGCCAGGGTTTCTCTGTGTAGCTTTGGCTCCTTTCCTGGAACTCACTCGGTAGCCCAGGCTGGCCTCGAACTCATGAGATCTGCCTCCTGAGTGCTGGGATTAAAGGCATGCTCCACCACTGCCCAGCTGGGTCCATTTTCTTAAAATATCTTTTTCCATTCTTTTACCCTGAAATGATGCCTGTCCTTGATGTTAATGTGTGTTTCTTGGATGCAGCAGAAGGCTGGATCCTGTTTTCAAATACATTGTTAGTCTGTGTCCTTTTACTGGGGAATCAAGGCCATTGATTTTGANCATATCAATGAGCGATGTTTGTTGATTCCTGTCATTTTGTTGTTGTTGTTGTTGTTTGGTAGGATGTGTGTGTGTGTGTGTGTGTGTGTGTGTGTGTGTGTTTTCCTCTTTTGATTTGCTGGCCTGGGATTATTTATTCCTTGTTTTATACTAGGTGTGATTAATCTCTTTAGATTGGTGTTTTCCTTTTATCGCTTTCTGTAGGGCTGAATTTGTAGGTAGATATTGCTTAAATTTAGTTTTATCATGGAGTGTCATATTTTCTCCATCTATTGTGATTGAAAGTTTTTCTGGGTATAGTAGTCTGGGCTGGAATCTGTGCTATCTTGGTATTTGTAGACCATCTGTCCAGGCCCCTCTGGGTTTTAGAGTATCTATTGAGNAGGCAGGTGTTATTTTAACAGGTCTGCCATTGTATGTTACTTACCCCTCTTCCCTTGCAGGTTTTAATGTTCTTTCTTTGTTCTGTACATATAGTGTTTTAATTGTTATGTGCCAAGGGGAATTTCTTAATTTCTTTTCTGGTCCAGTCTATTTGGGATTCTGTATGCTTCTTGTTTTGGTTGTATGTTGCCTGATAGGAACTCTTCTGTGATCCTGCCAGGTGTGGCCACTGGGGGTTCCAGGTAAATGGTGTTTCTAAGTATTGAGTCCTGACACTGATGAATGAGCATGGGCTGAGAATGGATAAGAAGATCCACAGGATAGCAAGGTGGTCCAACAGGATCTGCTTAGTACCCTGGGAATGGGTGCTGAGAGTGAGGAGAGGCCACACAGGTAGTGTGCTACAGAGTTGGGGACTAGACTTGGGGGCATTGGATTTGGAGAGGAGGAAGAGTAGAGATCTGAAGCTTGCTTACCTGCTTGGCTGGCAAGCTTGGCTGGTGGGTTCCCAGGGAATGCCTGCTGATGTTGGGGGCTGGAATAAAGTGATGAATTGGGGGAAGGAAAGTTAATGGGGAAGATTTGTGTGATACACTGGAGATGAGAAGATAGCACGGAGGGAGGGGAAGATGCAGCAGGTAGTCTGCTATGGAGCTGGGAGTGAGGCTGGGGCATTGGATTTGGAGGGAGTGGTGAGTATGTGCAGTTAGCCTACCTGCTTCCCTGGCCTTAGTGTGGGCATTGAATTTTCAGTTTTCATTCCTAGGAGCTTTTTATATATGCTTCCCATAATATATACACTTGAGCGTAATTTTAGATTTGCTTTTGCTTATCATTAAACAAACTAAAGGTTTTATAGCTCCATATATATTTACTTATATTTATATGAGAATTTGCACTTATAAAATCTTTGATGAATTAGAAGTTATTAAGTGGATTTAAGGTCACAGGTTGGAAGGCCTTCCTACTCTAAGCCTATAAACATGCACACTCATATCTTCTGATACTAGAATGGGCTTGTATATTCTAAATTAGGGTTAGCATCCATTCTGTTGGTCTGCAGTGATGTGATAATTCCTTCTCCTCAGTTTCTTACCTTAATAAGTGTTAATTTACATTGTCAAAAAGATGCATTTGAATCAATAACTTCATGATTTAAAAGTCTTTTAAATGTTGTGTGTGTGTGTGTGTGTGAATTTGGAGCTCACTGACTGGCTAGACTGNCTGGACAGCAAGTTCCAAGGATCCCCCTGCCTTAATTTTCTAATGCCAGAGTTGCAGGCCATTACCATCCTCCTTGGTATTTACTGGGGTGCTGGGGACTCAAACTCAGGTCCTCATGCTTACACTTTACCAGCTGAACCATTTCAGTTCCATGATTTTAAATTAATAATAGTGTGAAATGAAGGCTCCATTGTGTTATAAATAATGTATTTTTTTCTAGAAAATAATTTCTGGATAATTTAGATGAGATCCAGGGTATTTTAGTAACTGATGGCCTCTTCCTCTGCTGTCTTCAGAATAATCATTTCCTATGAAAGTTACGGAAGTCTATTTTCAGATGAGAAGGGGTAGAATGTTTTTAGCTCTGTCTAGGCATATGCTTCTCTCCATACTCAGAATGGTTGAGTTATGATGTTTCTGTAAGATACCCCTTCCCACTTTCTGGNTTATCTTAGGAGGAGTATTTACCTCTCAGTCCATTTGTTTCTTCATGGTTAATTATGAAAATAATGTCTCCTTTACAGTAGAGACTGCTAACTGAGGTAAAGTTTAAATCATAGTGACTACATATAGTTGAATTCAATAGAGCACTTATGTTAGTTACTGAAATTTGATTTTATTTATGTTATTTCTTAGATTTGAAAGGATTGAAACATAAGAATATAGACATTTATATTATAAATTATAAAGATAGCATGGAGACTGGATAATATGAATCTTCTAATGTATAGTCCCATTTAACTTAAAAAAAACAACTTTGATCAAGGAAATGAGGCTTTGGGGATGCTCGTTTTCTTTCTTTTTTTGTAATTGTTTTTATTAAGAATTTTTTAAATTTATCTTACACAACCACAGACCCCCCTCTTTCCTCTTCCCACTCCCACTTAACCCACCCCCCATTCCCTCCTCCAAAAATGTAAGGCCTCCCATGGGGAATCAGCAGAGCCTGGTACATTCAATTGAGGCAGGTCCAAGCCCATCCCCCTGCATCAAGGCTGTGCAAGGTGTCCCACCATTGGTAATGGGCTCCAAAAAGCCTGCTCATGCACTAGGGATGGATCTTGATCTTGATGGACCAGGGGGCCCCTTAAGCAGATCAAGCTACACAGCTGTCTCGCTTATGCAGAGGGCCTAATCCAGTCCCATGGAGGCTCCACAGCTATTGGTCCTTAGTTCATGAGTTCCCACTAGTTTGGTTTGGTTGTCTCTGTAGGTTTCCCCATCATGATCTTGATGCCCTTTGCTCATGGAATCCCTCTTCCTTCTCTTTGACTGGACCCCTGAAGCTTGGCCTGGTGCTTGGCTGTGGATCTCTGCATCTGCTTCCATCAGTTACTGGATGAAGGCTCTATGATGACAGTTAGGGTATTCATTGATCTGATTACTGGGGTAAGCCAGTTCAGGCGCCCTCTCCGCTATTGCTAGTCNTCTAAGCTGGGATCATCCTTGTAGATTCCTGGGAACTTCCCTAGCACCAGGTTTCTCCCTGTCCCCGTGATGTCTCCCTCTATCATGGTATCTCTTTCCTTGCTCTTTCACTCCATCCCTGTTCCAGCTCAACTATCCCATTCCCTTATGTTCTCATTTCCCATCCCCTACCCTCTATGCCCCCCGACACCCCCAGTTTATTCATGGAGATCTCATTTATTTCCCCTTCCTAGGGCAATCCATGTGTCCCTCTCTGGGTCCTCCTTGTTAGCTAGCTTGTCTGGAGCTGTGGGCTGTAGTTTGGTTATCCTTTGCTTTACACCTAGTAGGGGATGCTCATTTTCAAAACATTTGGAGACTAGCCTTTTAAAATTCATTGGCTGATGACAGTGAAGTGGAATATAAAGTATAATATGGAAAACTCAACTCACACATTTCTAGAAAGGGCCTGCTCTGGCTGCATCATGCAATTCAAAGTATATGATATTTTTCTGGAGAGAAGTTGAGATTGACGTTCAGTATGTCTTCCATTCTTACTGTTTTGTCTTTCCTTTCTTGTACTTCAGCAGCTTGGAAAGGCTTTGCTGTTTCCAAGTGCTCTGATATCTCTTAACAGTCAATTTCAGCATTCAATGCCATTGTCACTCTGTGAATGCATTTGGGAAAAACATGTAAGTCTTCGAGTTCCTTTGGAAGTGTGTTTTCATTAAATTATCCTTACTTTATGACTAGTTAGAAAAATCAAATGCCGAGGGTGATATCATTATCCAACATCTCTCATTGTCACCTTTGTAAAACTGCAGGGCATGATAGAAAGCAATCAATTACTCCTGTCTATGAATAGTAATATATTTTAGTGTGGCTTCCAGAAGTTGGCTTTGTTCAGGTTACTGTTGCAGAGAGAGATCTTTAGAGCATAAGTGGTACAATTAGGAAGTGAAAATACATTCTTTAACTACCACCTTGTACAGTTACTTTATTTTTGATTGAGCCTAGATTTCAGTGGGAGAGTTAAAATACTGAATATCAATAAAACGGCATTCTAAATATTTCAATATAAAGACAGCACGATAGTCAGTTGTTACTATTAGTAATGACAGGAATGTAACATTCACCTTTAAAATTTATAAATTGGGTAAAACAGAGGAAAGGAATTATCAGGTCTTCAGTTGCCTAACATGTGCCAGCTGCAGATGTCAGTATGTACCTTAAAAGATCATTATGAGGATAAATAAGAAAGTGTGCATAAGGCCATTAATACAATGTTTAGCCCATGAAAGCATTGGTTCTAGATAGTAGTGTAAAGATGGGAAATTTGACATCAGTTTTCCTCATGTACATCTATATGTGTGCTTCCACATGAATTAGACATGAAACTTGCTGGCATGTTTTTATGTATAAATAGATTAGGGATGATTTAACCAATATCATCTAACACATGTAAACTCATATTTATGATACATTTTTGGTCTAAAAGCCTGTTTATAAACCTTGCATAATTTCCAGATCTACAAATTATGATTTAAGTTTATGATTTAGTTCTTTCTATAAACACCAAGAATACATGTGTATATATATATATATATATATATCACTTTTAAGAAGCCATATACTTTCTTTCTTGAATCTATTATGCTATAGCTGGCATGAATATCTAAAAGAAGCAATTCCCTTTTTCAATTCTGAAAATCTGTGGATCAGGTAATGCTCTAATTTCTTTCCTGGCATTAATTTACAAGTGCATTATCCAAGAAGATTAGCATTTATGGCTTTTAAAATGTAAATAAACACAAATTAATTAAAAAATATTATCGTAGTAATTTAAACTAACATCATGTCTTAAAGACTCTTACTAGAAAAACTTGCTCCACTGCACTTGCTGCACATCAAGTCTATGAGAGTCACACAGGGAGAGAGGTTATGCTATTGGACAACAGCTATAGGTTTTCTCTACCATCCCTGTAAGTCTTCTTGACCAGTATTGTCTTACAGGATCCTAGGACCCATGCCTTTTCTGGAAGAGTATTCTACTCTGGCTCACTGTCTTAGTTTGAATATGAAAAGACCTCACAGACTCACGTATTTTAGTACTTGGTCCCCAGATGGTAGTGATTGTCCATCCTTTCAGAGGCTGAGCCTGAGCCTAGCTGACAAAGGTGAGTCTCTGTGGGTGTGGGTATTGACAGATAGAGCCTAATACTTCTTTGGTGCTGATAGGATGGAACCACTCTACCTGTGTGTTCCCATCCCATTGCCATGCCTTTCCTAGNGAGCTGTACCCCTTAAAAACCATTAAAATAAACCCTCTGTTAAATTTCTTTCAGGGAGTCTTTTATAGGAATGAGAAAGCAACTAAAATACCTCTGAAGCTTGAAATAGCTTTGCAATTAAGTTTGCACAATTCAGTTGCTAACTTTCTTTAGTTTCAGTTAAAATATAATTACATCATTTCCTCCTTTCCCTTTCTACCCTTTACCCCTACCCTTTGACTATTATTGTAACACATGTATGTATGTACACACATACACACTTATATATAATGCATAAACATATAAATACAACCTTCTGATTCCATTTAGTGTGGCTTGTATGTACATAATTTTAGGACCGACCACTTGGTGTTGGATAACCTCGCTCATTGCTAGGGAAAAGTAATTGTCCTTATCTTGGCAGCTGTTGCTTGCTTGTAGGTCTTTGTCTAGGGGTGGGGCACCTTAAAATTTCCCTTCCATATTTGCATATCTATTAGTGTTGCTATTGTTGGGGTCTGTTTAGGTAGCTATAAAGTTGTGGTATTGTGGGTATGGCTTTCCTGTCATTTCTAGGAGACACAATCTTATACTTCTCAATCCATCTTTCCCTCTCATCTTCTACAATGTTTTCTAAGCCTCACATGCAGGAGCTATATTGTAGTTTGACCAGCATGGATATCTATGGTCTCCATCTGCCAAGAGAAGGTTCTTTGATGAGAGCTGAGGTCTATACTTATCACTGAGTTTAAGAATAAATATTTAGAATACATTTAGCAATTATGATAGTCTAACAAAGTGGTGAAAGTAGGTTCTTGTCTAAGATCCATGACCTTATTAGCCCCAGGCAGTTGGCTAGGTTTACAATACCAGGGATTACTTCTCTCCTGTTGAGCATGCCTTATGTTCAAGCAGCTGTGGTTACTACTGAGATGTGAATGTCATTATTGCATCTTTAAGGATATCTTGCCATGCTGGCCATTGTTGTGGTTCATAGGCATCACAGNCCGGTAGGACTATAAAGTTCCTCCTCCCATATTGACAGCTAATATACCACCTTCTGGTACAGACCCTGCAGGCCCTGTGCATGCTGCCTCAGTCTGTGAAGTTCATATGTGCTTTTATTATGTTGATTTAGAGGGCCTTATTTTCTTGATATCTTCCATCCCCTCTGGCTCTTAGATTCTTTCTGCCTCCTCTTCTGTGGGTTCCTTGAGTTCTGAAGGGAGGGATTTGATGGAGGCATCCCATTTAGGGCTGAGTGTTCCACATTCTCTCATTCTTTATATAATGTCTGCCTGCAGTGTTCTCATCTGCTTTAGGAGGAAGCTACACTGATGATCGCTGAGCAAAGCACTAATCTATGAGTATAACCGAGTGTCATTAGGAGTCATTTTTATTGCTACTTTTTTTTTTTAGTATAGTATTATTTGATTTCCCCCTACATCATCTGGGCTATCTAGTCTCAGGATCTTGGCCACCGAGGCAGTGTCAGGTATGGTTTCCATCTCATGGAGTGAGCCTTAAGTCAAACCAAATATTGGTCGGTTATTCCCATAAGCTTTGTGCTACTACTGCACTAGCATATCTTGTGGGCAAAACACCTTTGTCAGTCCGAGAGTTTGTGGCTGGGTTGGTGTTTACGTTTCTCACTTGATAGCATGCAGAGTACCTTCTTCTACTAAAGACATTTAAATATAGGGTGAAGGCTCTACATAGGTATCAGCTTTACTCCATATTGAATGAGTTGTGTAGGCATTCTCTTTAGCAATAAGGTTTTGCCATCAGTTTATGGAGAATGTAGGTGCCAAATTTTTAATATTTTCCCAGTGGTTGCATCATCCAAAGAAACTGAGACAGAATTTATTTGGTCACACAAATCCATAGTTCTGGTTTCCCAAACTGAGGTTTCCTTCATCACTGTTTGTCTGATACCATGTAGATACAAAGCACTTTTCACATGTCACATGGTTTACTCTTTAGGCTGATACTCTTTATTGCAATTTCCTTTTCTTTTTTCCTATTTTTAAATTGCAAATAGATTTTTTCCATATAATATATTATGGTTTGCACTCTTCCAACTCCTCCCAGACCTCCCCCACCTTCTCTCCCACCAAAATCCATACCCTTTCTTTATCTCTTTCATTAGGAAATAAACAGGCATCTTAAAAGAATAATGAAATATTTCTGTGTGCCACTGTAGCATCGCTTCCTTAATNGTTGCCTAATTTCNTTATCTTCATTCCAAATTACATCGTCTGCTCTCATCTTCACTGCTTTCATNTTTCTCATTCTTATTGCCTTGCAATTGTCTTTTTTTTTGCAATTGTCATATGATGGTCATATACATTTGTAAAATACTTCAAAACTAATGATAGAGAAAAAAATACTCCCAGCCCACAATTCTCAGAAGAAACATGAAATGACAGAAAATAAAACAACTCGCCTCTGCTCTCTCCCACAGGTTGTGAAGGTGGTGATATTCAGGGGTGGGCAGGAGCACAGTCGGGTGCACTGTTACAAAGTGTCTTCCCTTAAATGTTTATCAAGGTTGGAGATTTTGTGCTGATTGCCTTCCACCAGACATGATTTTCTAAGAACAAATTTAAAACTGCTCGGTTATTTTGGGAAAGCTTATAGTGTAAAAAAAAAGTTATATTAAGAACTTTGGGCAAATGCTAACATTTTCTTAAAATAACAGGTGAGGAAAATCTATAGGTTTTGACAGTCAAGAACAGCAATTTGTTAAATAATGTTTTAAACTTATATGTCCATTGAAATTATATTTTACTTCTTTACCAAGATAATCAAATTGGAATGCTATGTACTGTCTACATCCACTCTTCATGACATGTTTGCAAAATAATGTCATGTCATGTTTATTTTAACATATTAAGGTATTTATTTAAAGAAGGCAGGCCTGGTGGCATATACTCTATTCCAGTATTTGGGAGGCAGATGCAAGCAATCTTTGTGAGTTCAAAGCCAGCCAGAGTTACATACCAAGACCTTGCATTGAAACAAAACTAAAATGCAAACAGGACATTTACCGGACCAAGTATCACATGGGAAGTCAGTGATTACTAAATCATTATGGAATTGAGTAAATATTAGTTTATGTATTTCTCAGCTCTCTAGTAGATAGCAAAGATACCAGTGGCTCAACCAATCTGACATTCTTCACTTGCACATGAAAGCCTATGGATTTGGTTGAAACTAGTATGATGATTCCACAATGATGGAATATATAAGCTATTTCTATTTTGTTTCTTTTCCTAGTCAAAGCTTCCAGCTCTGCCTAATGGTGTAAGGTGGCTTGGGCAGTCAAATGAAACAAGAATAGAAATAAAAAACAAAGGTACATTTCCATCCTTTAAGGTCATGTATTAGAAACTAGACATGATAGTCCCAACCATTTCCCATTGGCCAGAACAGTGCCATAGCTGTTTTCAAGAGAAGTTAGGAAATGTGAAGACTTAAACAATCCTTTTTCTAAAAAATAAAATAAAATCCTCTTACTATGTAAACATGAAAAGAGCAATCTGGGGAGAATAAAATATCTGTCTCCTCAATAAGGCACTCAAATATTCGAGTAAATATTATTCCTTCTATCCTAACATGCCCTATTTGTTTTCAAAAAATCAACCATTTATGAAATCAAGCTCAAAATCTAAGATTTTGTAGACAATAGACAGTTTTCCTCTTCAAAATTCACATTCAAGTTGTGAAACTTTAAAGTTATTTTTAATATAACTTTTTATCATGTCTAGCCTCAAAGCTTTGACAGCAACCTGTACAGAGTTCATCAGAAGGAAGAAGGCATTGGATCTTGTTCTTTAGACATCCTAAGATATTATTCTGCTTGAGACATCATTTCTTATTTCACCTTAGAAAATGGAAGTCTGAAGGAATTGTAGTGATACAACACCCAAGCTGACTTGTCAGGCCCCATTCACGAACCAAGAGAAACTAGCTCATTCAAGTTTTAGTCTGAGTTCAAATGAAATGGGTAAGATGTGGTAAACCACAAGAGGAATGAAGAGTGTTGAATTGTGAGCATGTGAAACACTCAGAATGCTGAAGAAATGATGAGTTAAGAGTAGGCAGAAAGTAGAAGAAAACAGCAGTAGATTTAGGAAGGGACTAGGTGAAGGGACATTTAAGGACAGAATATGCTGTTCCAGTGGCATCAAGACATGTAGACGTGTGTAGGACAGCAATAAGGAAAAATTAGTTGATTCACTGAGTCTATCTCCCATCTTTCCCAGCTGTTTATGTTTGGCCTTTAAATGCCCATAGCACTTTCATGGTATACTTTGGGACTAATTGGCTCCTTTATGAAGTTTAGTGCATAAAGATAGATCAGTCTTCTTTGTAGTGTGGGTTTCCAGGTGACAGCCATTAGCTGCCTTAACTCTGAGGTTCTTTTCCATTATAAATATAATCAGGTCACATATTCTCTTAAAAGATATCAGGATTCTTCATTGGTATTAGCTAAAGATGAAATTTCAGAACATGGCCTAGAAGGTGTTTGGTCCCCTAACTCTGACCTCTCTCTGCAAGCTGACCTCCATCCCCTTCCCTTTTGTTTTCTTCATTTTCTGTGCTCACTGGCTGCTTGTTATTTTCTCAACCACCAACTTCAAGGTCTTGGTGAATGCCCCTTCATTTATTTATGCATTATCATGCATTGTTTTGTATTAGCCTGTCTCAAATCTCCTTTGGATGTCTGCTCAAATTTCATGTCTTTCTTTCACTGTATTTACTGGAATTGTAACTATACAATTGTGACTTAATATCTACAGCAGTTAGAGTCAGAGATGTATTGCTTCCTAAAACTCACAAAGCCTAGACATGTCTAACAAAGAAAGAGGGCAAGCCCAATAAAAATGGTTCCAAGTAGCAGNGAATATCTTTGGTGAATAAATAAATTCTAAATGGAGGATTTCTGTTGGAGGCATACCTTGCCTCATTTGTGGTGAGGAACATCTGAATGATCTCAATAATGCAGAGAGAGACTGACATTGGGACCACCCTCCAAAGACACATCCTGATAGCTACAGACACTGTGGTAGGGATAGCACTTGTCTGCCCATGAGAGACTAGTAACTGATTCCTGTGTGAAGTGGAAAGCACACGGTAACTCTTCCCCTTTCTCCAATCCCAAGTTCTATGTCAGGGCCAGGAGAGATGGTTCAGTGGTTAAGAGTGTTGTTTTTACAGAAGAGCCAGTTTGATTCCCCATTGAGTTCCCAGTACCTACAACGGGCAGCTCACAACCACCTGTAACTCCAGCTCCAAAGGCTCTCACACCTTCTTCTGGCCTCTACAGATGCTGCATTTGTGTGTATAAACCCNCAGAGAGACAGATGNATATATANTTAATGAAAAATAAATATAACTTTAAAAGAAAGATGAAAGCAATCTGGAAATGACTTTAACCATCCCCATCTTCAGTTATCCACTATGTAGCTAAGGATGATTGTGTTTCTGCACCTGTACTCTNTACTTTGCTGTTCCAAGATTAAATTCTCCCTTTCTTCCCTAATACTAGCCCTTCATCCTGTTGCCTTGAGCTTATCTTTCCTCACTTAAAAACATTGTTCTACTAATTCCCCTTGTCTGTCCAGTATACTTATTGTTTTCCACTTTGCTGGTACAACTGTACATAAAACCTTACTGTTATGTCAGTGTTAAAAGCACTTTCTGTCAGTTATTTATTTCGAGATGATTCCAGTTCTCCACCCACCTATACAAGAAAACAGTTTGAAAAGGTTGTTTATATTCTGTCTCAAACTCATGCTATTTTTTCTTCAGTTCTCTGTAGTCAATCAGTCATTTTGTCACCAAGAGTAAAATTCAAAATACAATGGCCTGCTGATGCACATGTCAGTCATTTGCCCCACCCCCTTCTTTTCTGAGTTTCATGTCTTTACTCCTCATATTTTACTCTTCTCATGGATTTTTTTCTTTGTCTATTTGCTGTTCATTAACGACAAGAACAAATGAAGGAGAGAAGACATTTGTCTCTCTCCCNTGATCTAATTTTCCAAGCAAACAGAATCATGTTACAACTCTCCAGTGAATTCTGAGTCCATATCTCTACCACCTCCTTATCTAACTCTCCTTCACCACACCCATGCTTCCATTTCCCTTTATCAACCCAAGGCAACTATGGAAAACCATGTGCCCTAAAGCCCTATAGAACTCCACAAACTTGACTGTACCCACTTTCTCACATGACCTGCCTTGCCTTAAGCATGAGAACTTTGATAAGACAGTGACCACTGCCTTCTGCGGCTCCATCCTCTGCCACCTGAGGAAGCCTCAAGCTTGTATGGCTCTGTGTGATGAAGCATCCTCCCATCTTGGCAGCAGGAAACAATACATTCTTTCATGAGAATTGTTCTTTGTGCTCTCGCTTTGTTTCATTATGGATGAAGATA
This sequence comes from Neotoma lepida, assembly GCA_001675575.1. Classification (NCBI taxonomy): domain Eukaryota; kingdom Metazoa; phylum Chordata; class Mammalia; order Rodentia; family Cricetidae; genus Neotoma; species Neotoma lepida. Next base: position 45,321 of record LZPO01044971.1, on the reverse strand, counting down.
AAAGTGCAACTCACACTGGTCCTTTCATCCACTCCCTTCCAGCCTCAGTCAGGAATCACCTCATGTGTCCTAAACACACATGCTCTTTGATCAGGGTTTCTGGCTTTCCATTTTCTGTGTCTGGAACTCCCTTGTCATAGGTACGTGCCAGGATCAGTCCTTCCTCTCTTTTCCAGTCTTGCTCAAAAGCCATCNTATCTGTAGACAAGCTCTTTACCTAGTATACTTTAATAGAACTTGCCTTCCATCATGTTCCCTCAATCTTCATAAATGTTCACTGTTATCCTCATTCCTTAAGTTATCCTTAAATTAGAAAACAGCATTTCCTTTTTTCATTTTCCCTTTCATTTTCTTTTTTTTAAGCCAGGATCTTGTGGTCCAGGTGGACCTCCACCTCATTATGTACCTAAGTATGATCTTGACCTTTTGATCTTCCTCCTCCTACTTTCTGTACCTTCTGAATGTTAGGGGCACAGGTATGTAACACNATGCTCAGTTAGTGTGGTACCAGGAACTGATTAAATCCAGGGCTTCAGGTATTCTTGGAAATTGCATGTTCATCCCCATCATTTGTTTTTATAGAAGCAACTGTAGTGTAAGTTCCTAGTGGGAAATCATTCAATGTNGGTGGAAGTTTTCCTGTGTCTTGCCTGGTCCCAAAGCCGCATGGTCCCAAGTAAATACACAGAGGCTTATATTAATTACAAACTGTATGGCCTACGGCTCAGGCTTGTTATTAATTAGCTCTTATAACTTAATTCAAACAATTTCTATTAATCTATGTTTTGCTACATGGCTTCATGGTGTTCCCTCATATCCTGCTTCTCCTGGTGGTGGCTCGCACCATCTCCCCGACTCTGCTTTTCTCCTCCCTCTATCACTCTTGGATTTCCCACCTGGCTATAAGCTTCCTTGCTATAGGTCAAAACCGCTTCTTTATTAACCAATAAGAGCAGCATGTTCTGNGTATTGACCTCCTGTCTGAAGTATGGGTGGTAAAGATTTTATGGAATGCTATGAGATCTCTGTTTGTGATGCTTATANTTTCTTCCCCTGTGGTCATCTACCTCCAAATTATAAAAACAGTGTTCTTTCTAGATGATCTTAAGTTTGATTTATTTAGAGATATGGTTTCATAATGTAGGTCAGACTAGCGTATCTCAATATGTAGCTATGGCTGTATTTGAACTCAAAATCTTTTTGCTTCAGTCTCCTCAGTTCTAAGATTAAAGGCAGGCCCCAACACACCCAGCTAACCTGTTTCTAGGCCTCTGCTTTGTTTGTTTTCACTTTTATTAGCTTATGAGATATCAGATATTACTATGGTGCCATTGAACAATTGTATTTTAGTAGATTCTCTTTGTCCCTTATCTTCCCCATCTCAGTAGTCCCTTTCATTCTGATCCACTCATAACTTTCTCCCACAGTCTCCTCTCTTTCTTCATGTCACATGTGTCCTTATGGCCATTTACCAGTCTTCCCCAGCATCTAATTTTTAGCTCTCTTGGTATCCTTTGTAGTAGTTTAGGCTTAACTCAAATTTGCACACACGTGTACCTTTTCCATGGTATACATTACAGTATAAGCTAGGATCGTCTATAAGAGAGAACACACTCCTTTTCCATTTTTACTGTTTGCATCACCTCTCTGAACATTGTACCTTCACATCCATTCTCTNGTAAATTTAATTTTACATACAGATAAATAAAATCCCATAGTGTATATCTACCACATTACCATTATCCATTCAGCTGCTGAAGGACATCTAGTCTGGTTCTNTATTTTAATATTGTGATTAATGTAGTAATAAACACGGATGTGGAAGAGTCTCTGTGGCAAGATATAGAATCCTTTGGGTATATGCCCAGGAGTGATGTAGCTGGATCATATNGTAGTTCTATTTTTAATATTTGAGAAACCTCCATGCTGATTTCCATAATAGCTGTTCAAGTTTTCACTCCTACCAGCAGTGGGAAAGGATTCCTTTTTACCCACATCTTTGCCAGTATTTACTGTTTGACTTTTTGATGATAGCTATTCTGACTTGGGGAAGCTACATCTCTAAGTAATTTTCATTTTCACTTCCCTCATGAATAGGCATGTTGATCCCTTTTTAAAAATACTGTCCATGTGTGTTTCTTCTTTTGAGAACTGTCTGTTTGTTTTCTTAACCCCTATGTTAACAAGCAGTTTAGTTTTGGCATTTAATCACTACAGTTCTTTGTATGTTCTGCATATTGACCTCCTGTCTGAAGTATAGGTGGTAAAGATTTTATGCCATGCTGTGAGATCNCTGTTTGCTCTGCTAATAGTTCCTTCCACCATGTGGCAACTTCTTAATTTCATATTATTTCTTTTGTTGAGTCTTTAGGATATTTCCTGTGCTATCAGTATTCTCTTCAGAAAGTTGTGGTCAGGGCTGGTAAGATGGTCCAGCAGGGTAAGTTGCTTACCACTAAGACAAATGACCTGAGTTCAGTGTCCAGGGCCCACATGGTGGAAAGCGAGGACAGACAACACATACACACATACACACACGTGAGTGTACACACATACACACACACGCACACACACATACCTCATGCACGTGCACAGACATGCATACACACACAACTCACATGCATGTGCACACACACACACACCTCATGCATGTGCACAGACATGCATACACACATAACTCACATGCATGTGCGCACACACAAGCACACACAGTTGATTATTTTGCACATTTTTGCCTACACTTACTTATGTCTTAAAGCTCATTCCTTGATTTTCTCTAGCAGTTTCAGCATCTTGGTTTTGATCCTCCTTGGACTCATTTTTGTGAAAAGTGTGAATCTAATTTCATTTTTCTGTGGGTGTATATCCAGTTTCATCAGCCTCCTTTGTTAAACAGGCTGCCTCTTTTCTACTGCACGNGTTTAACATCTTGTCAAAAACTAGGTGGCTATAGTTTTGTCATTTATCCTTGAGTTCTCCTTTGTGCCATGTTTATCTACCTTCCAGGTTTTATGCCAATACAAGGCTGTCTTTGTCACGATAGCTCTACAATATAATGTGAGGTCAGGTGTTGTTATATTTGCAGTTCTGTTCTTTTCCTTGCGATTGCTTCGGCTGTTTGTGGTCTTTGTGTTCCCAAATGAATTCTTCATTTGGTTTTTTTTGCTCTGAGCCTTCATATTGCTTCTGATAAAAATCTTCATCTTTATAATGTTCTGCCAATACAGGAGCATGTAATTTCTTCCAATTGACTAATATCTTCTTTGATTTCCCTTTTCAATGTCTTTAAGTTTCCATTGTAAAGATCTTTCACTTTCTTGGTTAGGTTTATTTCTGGATACTCTATATATTTTGGAGTCATTATCTATGAGATAGTTTTCCTAATTTCTTTCTCTGCCAAGTTAATTGTTCATAGACATGAAGGGTAATGATTTTTGTATATTGAGTTTTTATAGCCTGCAATATTTTTATAAGTTTTTATTAAGTTCTTATTCTAGTAGATTCTACAGGGTCTTTTAGTATAGAACTACATTGTCTCTAAATATGGATAATTTGATTTCTCTTATCCCCTTTATGTCTTTCTCTTGTCTTATTTCTCCAAGAACTATATTGAATAAGAGATGTGAAAGTGAGCATTCTTATCTCATTCTTTATTTTAGAATAAATGTTCTCATTTTTCCCCTTTAGTGTGATGTTGGCTATATCTTTGTTGAATATATGCTTTATTATTTTGAAGTATGTTTACTTTATCTTTCATGTCTTTAGGACTTTTATCATGAAGACATATTGTACTTTTTGAAATCATTTCAGCATCAATTGACATGATTATGTGGTTTCTGTCTTTAAATTTGTTTATATGTATATTACATTTATTGATTTACATGTGTTGCTCTTCTTGGATGAAACCCACTTAGTCATGATAAATGATCTTCTTGATGTGTTCCTGAATTCAGTTTGCTAATATTTTATTGAGAATTTTTTGCTTCAATGTTCATCAGTGAAATTGGACTTTATTCCCCCCACCCCCCTCTTGTTGTGTCCTTACCAGGTGTTTGGTATTAGAATGACATTAGCTTCAAAGAATGAACTTGGTAGTGTTCTTTTCCTTTTTGTTTTGTGGAACAATTTGAGAAGTGTTAGGATTAGATGTTCCTTGAAAGTGTAATAAAGATGTCTAGAGAGATGATTCAGCAGTTAAGAGCAATTACTGTTTTTTTTTGGAAAAGACCCCAAATTCTGTTCCCAGCGTCCATATCAGGTGGCTCACAATTGTCTGTAAATCTAGCTCTAGTGGTTCCTATGTCCTCTTTTAGCCTCCTTGGCAACCCATACCCATGTGAATAATCACATAATTAAACATAAAATTAATGTTTAAAAATATATGTTTTATCTGTGAATTCATCTAGTACTGGGATTTATGTCATGTGGAGACTTGATTACAGGTTTGTTCTGTTTGCCTATTATAGAGCTATTTAAATTGTATATATTCTGCCTTTAATTTTCATAGATCTTGTGCATTTAGAAACTCATTAATTTCTTCTAGGATTACCAGATTTTGGAGTGAAAGTTTTTGAAGTAGTCTCAAATGATGTTCCAAATCTCATTGAAATCTGTTGTAATAATAGTTTATTTATCTTTAATTTTATTAATTTGAGTCTTCTTTCTCATTTTGCCAGTTTAGCTAAGGATATGCCAAACTTATTAACTTTTTCAAAGAACCAATGCTTCATTTGATTAATTTTGTGTGTTGTTCTATTACTCTCTATTTCACTAATTTCTTCCCTAATCCATAGTATTTTTTTTTTGGCATCTACTGGCCTTAGGATTGGCTTCTTGTTATTTTACTAGACCCTCAAGGAGCATCAATAGGTTGCTTATTTGATGCCTCTAATTTTCATGTGCATGTTTAGAGATACGGACTTCTTAGAGATAAAATCCTCTTTAGATTGATTTGGCTGTGGCCCATTGGTTCTATCAGGTTATGTTCTCATTTTCATATGACTCTGGGAGTTTTTTTTAATTATTATTTCTTATCTAATCTCCAATGACTCATTATTCTTTTCAAAGTGTTTTTGTTCAGCCTCCAAGTGTTTCTGGGTCCTAACGGCTCCCTCAGGGGAGAGGGTGAAAAGGTGTAGTGTCAAAGGCACAGAAACTGGAAATCAGGTAAAAGGCAAACAGCAGATTTGATTATTCAGCAATGGGGAGAGGCATATATACCCTCCTCCAGCACCTAGGCTGTGTCCTGATCCAGTGACATTGTGTGGTCACCCCTCATTGACTAGGCACGATCAAGGACCTCTGACAGTGCCTGTTGCTAGGCCCTCAGGCAGACTACAGGTTGGTTCATCTCTTGGCCTAATAGGCCTTACCATCCTACATTGAAGTATTTTGTAGTGTTTGAATATTTTGTTGTTGTTGATTTCTAGTTTTTATTCCACTGTGATCAGGCAAGATATGGGTAATCANCNTATTTCTTTTTTATTTTTATATTTTTGTATGTTAANGTTTCTTTGTGGATTATGATAGGATCAATATTGGAGAAGGTTCTGCTACTGAGAAAAATGTGTATTCCCTCTATATAGGNTAGAATATTTTACATATATCTGTTAAGTGCAGTTGATCTATGATATATTTCAGTTCTGATTTTTTTTNNCTTANTTTTAGGTTTGATGGACTATGTAAGTNTAGGAGGGAATATAGAAGTTTCCCACTGTTATTATACCATTACCTGTGTGCTNTTATTACTTTTGGTGTTTATTTTATAAAATTGGGGACTGGTGCATAAATATTTACAACTACTGTATCTTCTGGCTGTGTTATTCTGCTCATTATGGGGTAACCTTCTTTATTCTTCTTACTTGTTTGGTTTTGAAGTCTCTTTTATCAGCTAAAGCACCAGCTATANCTGCTAGTTTATAGCCTCTGTTTGCTTGGTGCTAGATTTGTACTCTTCAATATTCAGTTTTTGAATATCTTTGCTAGATAAGTGTGTTTCTTAGAGATAACATAGAGTTGGTTTGGGGGCATTCATCCAATCAATTTGTCTGTTATTATTATTATTATTATTTTACTGGAGAGTTGAAGCCATTTGTGTTCAAGGTTATTATGGAAAGGGGTTTTCTATTTTCTAAGAATTTGTTAGGTGGTGTTCAGGTTTGCTTGATGATGGTATTTATTGCCTTTCCCCCGTTAGTGTTAAGTGTTTCTTTGTTTGCTGTATCAGACATGGTTGATTCTTTCCCAGCTCTTCTTTGTTGATATATTTCCTCCATGAAGTATATAATTTCATGTGTTCTTATAGAAGAAGCTGTCTTTCTTCTCCAGCATCATATTTCATTGCTTTAAGATTTTTTTGAAGTGATTACAATTGTTGTAAATTGCCTTGTCTTTTGTTTGTCTTAAACATCTTTATCCATCAACTTTGAAAGATAATTTTACTGGGCATAGCTTTTTGATTCATAGTTATTTATTTTTAGAGCTTGAAATATATCACTCTATGGTTTTCTGTTTTGGGGAGTTGCTAATCAAAGGGCTGAGGTATTTCTAACATTCCTGGCTTAATGAGTTGGCTTTCTTTTTCATTTTGCTTTCAGTATTGTTTAATTACTTCATATTTGGGGCATACTGACTAGGATGTGTTTTAGACAGGTTCTTCTCTCATTGTGTCTACTTGGGGTGCCTCTAGAGTTTGGATGTCTACCTCTTTTCCTGTGATTGAGAAACTTTCTGCTATAACTTCACTAAATAGTCCTTCTTTTTGCTGTTGTCTCTATACTTTCTTCTACCACATTGATTCTCAAATTTGGCTTTTTGAATGTACCCAAGGCTTCTTGGAACAACGGTCATGTTTACTAATGTGTTTTCCATAGGTATATATAAATGCATGTGTATATATATGGTGTGTGTGTGTGTGTGTGTGTTATTGTCTCAGTTTTGTCCTTCATCTTGAAAATGAATTCCACTGCACACTCATCTATTTCTGCACTTTTGGATGGGTGTGTATTTGCCTGACCATTTATTTTATTTTTAGTATTTCTGTTTGATTCTTTTACTGTCTTTCAATTTCCTTACTGAATCTTCCTCCATATTTTGGGCTTTTGCCTGCATTTTACTGTTTTCTTTCACTTTAGAGACTGTTTGGATGAAGTCTTATATCAATTTCATTAGTTCGTGCACTTGATTGAATTCTCTATATAATCATTAATCCTTTTAAGAAGCAGGACTTGAGATTATCTTTCATACATTTCAACCATCTCCATCATTTTGGCTCCCATTATAGGAGAGTTGGAAGTTAAGGATTGATCCTGGTTAGTAGTTGTCTTTTCTTTATGTTTCTTTCTCACGTTTTGCTGATCCATTGGAATGAATTTGTCTTCCACTTTTAACTTCCACATTCTTCCCTTTATCTTTGGCTTTTATTTGTTAGTTTGTTTTGTTTTTCAGTTTTCCAAGAGGGATGCTACTTGAGATTCTGTTTCCTGTAGCTGTCTATGGGGAGCTACAGTGATGTCCCCTACTTCTTTAGCAGTAGGTTTCTGTTCTGTTTTTGGTATTTTCTATGCTTGGAAGGAATCAAGCCTGTTTTGNTTTCCTTTTTAAGTCACTACCTGCTTTATGAAGTCTTTCTAACCTGCCTTTTGGAATTAGTTTTCCATAATGTTTTTATCTATTACATTCTAATAGCACCTACAATATTTTTGTTTTGGTTGTTTATTTCAGTTGTGTCAAAAGAAAGACTAAGTCACATTAATATTTCATAAGCTGATTTAAGCAGACATTGATTCATGTACCAGGCAACTCCAGATCTCGGACAATTTGGATCCCTAAGGGTGGGTGGAGCACTTTGTCTGTGTTCACTGAAGCAAGGTGAAGAAAATCTTTGGTTGGTTAAGGTGCAGCTGTAGTCTTATTTCAACCAACCCAGAGGAAAGTCCCTGGTTACAAACTAGCTAGTAGATTCTGATTGGTTGAACCTCTTTTGTGCTTTGTACTGATTTGGGTTTGTTCACTAGAACCCAGAAGCTGCCTCAGTGCTCTGGGCTTTCAGCTTGTTAGCTGTTACTTTTCATTTCTCAATAATCAACTTACTTCATAAAAGGCTACTTCTGATCTGTAGTTATGCCTTCTATAGCATCAGTTTAGACTGCACAAAAATCTTAAATATTTATCAAAGCAGGATTGATAGAGTTATATTTGATATAACAAAGTTAATTAATGTTTCCTCTGTTTGTGGCATCTGTATGTTTCATTTATTTTTCATGCATTCCTATCTTTGGAACAGGCTGACTGGAATCAGTGCAGGTATCCATTCACAAACCTGCTCTGAACATTTTCACCCAGAGATCTAATTTTGAATTTTGAATACCTCAATTCAATGTGGTATTAATTCACGTTACATTTTGATTCACAGATATTGAGACCTTTGTAATGGGGAGCCACAAATGAGAAAAAAACATGAAGTTTGTCTGGATTTGACTTATTTCACTTGATATGATGAGCTCCAGTCAGACACATTTTCCTGCAAAGAATAAAATTCCATTCTTAGTTATGACTGAATAAAACTCATTGTATTATTAAAATTGAGTAGCAGCCTCTGGTAGAAATACTGCATTGTTTATGGAAAGAGTTATATTCTAGAATATTGCCAACCTCCTTCAGCTAGAAGACAACAGATGGCCTCCCAGGTAGGAGCATGGCTCTGTATCCATGCTGGTTACACCATCTGACTTTCTAGCATCACCTGTCATCTGTCTTGAGGACCAGGAAAAATTGTGGATGGTAAATGGCTCCATAAAGTCTCAGATACTACTTACATTCAGAGGGTCATTGGTATCACTTTGTCACCAGCTTATTGCGCTATTACAAGACCATGATGTCTTTGTTTTAAACAAATGCACTGAAAATTAAATGTCTAAATGAATTTTTGCCTGTTCAAATAATGTTTGAGAAGTCATCCACTTTTTAAACAATGCTACTGTTGCCTAAACATGAATTAGAGACCTTTCAAAGGTCAAGGATCATTAACAAGTCCCTAAAATATGCTGAGATTTTTTTTAAAGAAAACTAATTGGCATACTTGCATACTACATTAAAGCTATGTGATGCCAAATATATGTTTAGACAAATAGACATTGAATAAGGAATTAGGTAGAGATATACAACTTCACAAAAAGATGGGCTGACTTTTAAACGTCTTATTCCTTATGTGATAAAAGATTCAGATAGTATGACTTATGAGAAAGTTTGAACTTCAGACTGAACAACATCAAAGTTTAAATCTCAAAGCCTGTTCATAGGATAGACAGGTANCCCATGGTGATGTAGTCACTTGAATAAAATGTTTAGACATTTTTATTCAAGTAACCTATTCATTTTATACTACTAAGAAATTAGAAGAAAGGATGTATATGGGATAGGGGGACTTTTATAAATTGAAACAGATTTAAGTGGCTTATCAACAAAATGTCTACCTTGTCTGAATTCTAATTTAAAAATCAATTATTAAAAGACATTTATGAAAAATATCACACAATTGAACACTGTGATAGTAAGTATATTTAATCAATTATTTTTCTCTTGAGTGTGAATATGACAGTGGTTTTATGGCCACATTTCAGAATTCTCTTTGTATACTTTAACAGTATATGCTGAAATGTTTACTAGTGAATGGTGTAATGTATAGGATTTGCTTCCATAATCCCCAGTTATTTGAAGCAAAGTAAAATATGGAGGGTAAAATGTGAAGCAGACAACTTTAATCCCAGCACTNGAGAGCCAGAGGCAGGCAGATCTCTGTGAGTCCTAGGCCAGCCTGGTCTACAAAGCAAGTTCCAGGACAGCTAGAGCTGTTACACAGAGAAATTTTGTCTCAGGAAAAAAAAAGTGAAGCAGAAATGACAGAATATTGCTGTTAATGAAGCTAAGTTATAGGTAAATTGATGTTAATTATACTATTCCTTCTAATTTTGTACATGATTGGATTTTTGCAATAAAAATTTAAATCAGAAAATAGGGTGGGCATTGAAACATAAATAAGATGATTGAGAACATTCTGAACCTCCCAATATCCCAGGGTATTTATAGTTCAGTGATATCCTTCTCTTGGGTTCCATAAGATATCCTCAAACTCCTCTTCCTGTAAATTAAATTTGCACTCAGATTTTATTTGCAACCAAGATCTCTAATACAAAGAGTCAGCCAAGAGCATGCTAATGAGCTTCCTCAGTACGTACATTAGAGAACTAAAAGTGTGTAAACCTACTTTATAAATATCCTGCAAGAACTATGCTTTATATAGATATCATGGCTTCCATTCAAGTGCCAATCATTGTCTCAGACTAAATTTTATGGACTACATGTAGGTCCTATTCATAGTCTAAAATAAAATTACGTTAGAGTGAAACAACTGAAGAACGTCACCAGAGAAAGACAGAAGGAAGAGAAGTTTCAGAAGTTTTTAATTTACATCAATGATTGGACTCAATTTATANTGAATTTAAATCAATGATTCTTAATCAGTGATATCGTTCCTCCATATCCTCTGGCAGTATCTATGAATATTTTGGTAGGGTTAGAGTAGTTTGGAAAATGTAGGTCCATAGCTATCTGCTACCATCTTAAAATACACGAGCCAACTTCTTATCCTACTCCTTTGCCACGAATTCTGTTTTAGCATACCCGTGAGGCTGGGCTAGGAGATGGCTCGGTGGGTAAGGCACTTGCTGCACAAGTGTGAAGATACAGAATCCATGTAAAGCTAGACGTCTTAGTTCCTTTTCCATTGCTATGATAAAACACCAAAACCAAAGCAAGTTTATTGAAGCAAGAGTTGACTTTTTTCATACAGTTCCAGGGGGTTCGAGTCCATGACAGCAGAGCAGAGTTAGCAGGTGGCAGGCATCTGGAGCAGCAGCTGAGAGNACACATCTCAAACCACAAACAGGAAGCAGAGAGGCCTACCTCAAAATGGCACAGAGTCAACCCCCACACTTCTTCCAGCGAGAACATACCTCCTAATCCTTGTCAAACAGCCATCAACTGGCAACCAGGTATTCAACTGACCAAGATTTATGGGGGCATCTCCTTCAAACCCCAACACCGGAAATGGTAGCATGCAATCCCAGCACTCATGTGGCAAGATGGGAGGCAGAGAAAGGAGAGGTCCTGAAATCTCATGGACCATCTAGCCTGGTATACACTGTAGTGGACTGCAAGAGATCTTCCCTTAAACAGGATGGTAGGTAAAGACTAACACCCGAGGTTACCCTCNGACCTCCTCACGTATGTCACAATGTGCATTCACCTNCACCCAGACACACACACAAATGCACCTCCATAATGCCAAGGTAGAGAAATTCTCAACTTAACCACACAAAAACTAGTGTGCGTGCTGTCTGTGTTCTGAGAGAGTTCTTGCTTACCTCTGATTTTCCTGTTAGCCTGCAATAAGTCTAATGTGAATTCATGACTTACTATGAAGCAGTAAGAACATNGAATTCCACATGTGCTATGGTACTTCTTAATCTATTACTTAGATGACATACTTTACATATGAAAATATAGAAAACAAACATTTTAGATTAAATTTTGGGAAATGGGTGCAGTATATTGCTAAAGAGATTAACCAATAGTGAATACTTCTCTAGCAATCTAAGACTATTACTTTTCTGGTATTAAAATTACATCTTTTCACTCATTTGTAGTCACTAATTATTTGTTAATGATGTGAGTTAAATAATCATTTTTCTATCTATCAACATTAACAGCAATTACTGTATTAGTTTTCAGCTGGGCTATAACACATTTTTTCCCCAAAAATATGAAAACGTGTATATTACATGTTCCTAATTGAAGTTATATATCATTCCCCATCCNCAGACAAGTGTATAGGAATAATTTCATATACCAGATAAGGCCCATGGAAAGGGATTTCCTACTATGATTGCTGTGATATATTTATTCACACATAG